>DWRA01003578.1:0-11888 GCA_018250295.1 Spathilepia clonius | reverse complement strand
TTCTTGCGCCGCTTCTTCTCCATAGCGAAACTTTTTCCGAAGCGGTGGTAGCTTGTTGACGTTCAAAAAGAGTTCTGCATGAACCAACTTTGATTAACTGATTTTTGATTTTGATTTTGATTTGATTTCTACTAATCTCAGGTATACTCATACCAGTACATATATCGCCGTCCAAGTCCTAAGGAATGTGCCTATCAAATCCACAACAATAGTATAACAAAAAATATCCCACGGCACATAATAATGAATAGTTAACGACGAAAACTAGGTGAATCTTTGTGCAATAGTCCCGTGTCTTTTAAAAGAAATATGATCATTTTCAATTTCATAATGTTTCCCACACGTTAGAATGGCTAGTTGTCAGGGAGGGAACTGACAAATTAGTGTAATCTAAAATAGATTTTGCATTACCGGCACACGTATATTATGGCTAACTCGTTTTCAAATCTTCGTGTTTTTCTTCGTCTATAATACTTGGAAGGTGCGTTTATATATTTTCTTTTTGTGCGAGCGGAATTTAAATCTTTTTCTTTCGATATTTATCGTATACCAGTTGTGAGGTTTAAAACAAAGACTAAGGTTTCGCAATGGTTCCACAAAGATGTTATTGTTCCGCCCTGTGGTTAAAATCATAAAAAATGATAGTTTCATGTATATTCAATAAACCAGTATGTCTATAAATGCACCTTAGATGTAGCACGTGTAGGTATTGCGTCGTCACTAATAGTGATTACACGGTCATATTATATGGCCATAATGACAATAATTCAATATATGAGTAGCGAATAAATTTATTAATTCCTCGTTAGTGCGTGCCGTAAACGACTGCGTATCTATTGCGTGATGTTTGTTCACAATTTGCTCGTCAATAATGACATAAAGCGTATAAATAGCTTCAATAATTATCACTAGAGCTATTAGTGCAGTGACCTTGTAACTTACGTTTAAACATTTATTTCTTTACGTAGAAATATATTTAATAGATTTCTACCTAAGATAAGTGTGTTTAAAGGTTGGTAAAGTCCTGTGGCTCGACTACGGAGGTACCATCACCGCACCTATTTCTTCCTGATATGAATTTGAAGTCTTAAGCGCAGCTGTAATCTGGTTTGGAGGGTGTGGTAAGGGAAACATACTTATCAGAGACGTTTCAATTTTTTTTAATTATTTTTTTTAGACATAAGGTAGAACTCTAATTTTATTGGGGTTCGATAAAAGATGTCCATGAACAGCAGTGGCTATTTAGAATCAGGTGGATTGCGTGCTCGTATGCTATTTACATAAAATAAAAATAATAGTTTCATGCTAGTAATATAGCCATAGTCGAACCAAGAAGTTCAATATTTAAAAGGTAAGAAATGCCCATGGACGGCATTGACCATCTGACAACTACTTACAGTAGATTTATACATGTATATATACTGCATCTATAAAAACGTATGTAACTATATAAGATCGCGGCGTGACATTAAGGGTGTGATAACATCAAATGCGACACACTTCTCACGCTTAAATCATAAACATACAAGTTTCTAGACAACATCTTCACACTTGCCGGTTTTATGGCCCCAGTTGTCAACAGGTGGTATTTATTTTGACGAGCACAGAAGCTTTGACACAACTGTGGAATTGTAAAACATCAACAAAAATACTTAAAGTGGTGTGCGTCAATTAGAATTTTAATATTTCTGTTGAAATTCATATTTACAAAATTTGCATTATAAATGAAGTAGTATTTAAAAAAAAAGAATTCAATTGTAAATTTCACTTTTGAATTGTGAATTTAATTTTAAATTTTGTTTATTTTATTAAAACGCCTATCAATTGTTTTATAAGTATCATTCCATTATTAAGTTATTGCATTAAATGTACGCTGTTATATTCAATTAAAATATTAAAATTAGATAAAATAATTGATTTCACATCTAGAAATATAAAAATGACTAATAAAAATAAGAATTATTCAGTGCGCGTTATTTCGAATCGCATATCTGTGCTTGAAATTCCTATATCTTATCATCGATGTGACGAAAACGCAATATCACAGCAACGAAAGGCAACCTTGCAATATTTCGCAACTGACAGTAGTATTCGCAAGTAATTAATTCGCGCATACGCACCTGACTACTTATTACTTACGGTAATAATTCAGAACATTTTCAAGGTTGAAGACATTAAACAAACTAACATATTGCCACGATTGTGTAGAACAATGCAGGGAGCGGACCTCAAAAATGCAAAATAGCCTCAAGAACACACGTTCAATGCAAATTGGTCAAATGTCAGGCCGCCTATAATAGTATACTAAATCATATTCGTATTCAAGAATTGATATTTTGCAAATTACAAGTATAAATGTTTACTTTTTAACTTCCTTTCCATATTTATAAAATAAGACATTTGAATGCGAGGCATGAAATATATGTATGAGATTGTGTTAAATATTCCTAATCTTTGTTTTATCAAATCTAATTTGTTAAATCAAATACGGCTTGTTAATTATTTAATTTCAACCTCGCTAGAAGGACGGTAATGTATTTTGAATGTATGTATGTCGATTTCTTTGTGTTGGCTTGTAGCCTAAAGGACTTATTGAGGTAACACACGTGTAACAGTCAGAAAATACACGGGTGGCAATTCGTGTCGGTTGTACATGACTCTTTACAGAAAAAATACTATGTTTAACTGGGCATTCTTCTCTTCTTAATTTTGTATTTTTTTATATAATGGAAGTAGCAAATGAGCATGCAGTCCACCTGATGATAAGTGGTTACTGACGCACATCTGTACTCAACCCCAGATAAGATTAGAGTCCTACCTGAGGTTGACCACAGGCGCGTTTCTACCTCTGAGAAATAATTCGGAATGCCTCGTTCAAACCAGAACACGGCAGCGCTTAACACTGCTATTACTAGGGAGGGGATGTAGCAGTGCTAACGGAGTCGAACTACAAAAGTATAAACCTTCTTAATATTTTCCCGCTAACAAACAAAGACAAGCGTCTACTAGTTCAAGTATATAGTGGTTTAACGGCCTTACGCAACATGCATCTTGACATTCCTTTTTGTTCGTCAAATTCTCAGTGGTCCGTGCGAACCATTCCCACGTACGATGTAGCGATAGTGCCCACCGAGCCAGCTAAACACTATTTAGAGATAACGGCCGATTAGCGCATCCGACAAGCATAATAAGCAGTGACTCATCGTGGTGTATCCGAAGGAAATATAATATCGTTCATTTTAAGTTGTATTGCGAAATTTGTATACATTTTAAATGCGAAGATGGTACAAATATATGTATGAAATATTGTTACAATTTTATCTGAATTATTTAAATATTTTTATTTTTAATGAATTAGCAAACAAACTCGCCGGCCACCTGGTGGTAAGGGACCACTGCCATCCATGGACATTTGAATGCCCCAGGCAGGATAGAGTCCCACTTGATAAAGAATAGTACGAAGTAAACGAAAGTAATCAAATAATTGGCAACGAATATATGACCGTGCTGCAACAGGACATGGTTACACATAAACCCAAAGTTAGGAAGAAACATTAATTGAAATTAATATTTCTTGAATTTAAAACGTAAACCTTTTCATTATCTACTTGGACAAAAATTGAACTGAGAACTGTGCTCAGTAGATTTACGTGTCCAAACGACTATAGCCGCCAAATCCTCAACTACATAAGGTTAGAAGCCCTCGGTTATTTCAATGAAATAAATCGCTGTTTTTCAATCACGTTATCTATATTAAGAAATACTGGTATATAATTCGTGGAATGGAAGTTGCATAATAACGGTGCTTATTATTAGATACAAATGTATTCACGGTCAGACTTCCTTTGCCGATTGCAACGGCTTTTACCTTACAACACTTAGACCACTTCATACGAGACATAATTTATTAGCCTCCCAGCGACTTCCGTTAACAGATTTGTAATAACTTCCACTAATCTATAAGATATTTCGTCCTCGTGTGTTCCTGTCGATTGATTGGCTAATTGAGGATGCAAACGTTTCAAACATATAGTTAAGACGCCGTTTCTTTACAAACATTGAGTGTATTTTGACGCGCAAGACTCTTGTCTGAGCTGTTGCGGTAGGTATAGTAGCTCACTGTATACGAGAATACATTTGTCTGCCAGGACACGTGTCTAACACGCTCTGTGTCTGGTAATTTTAATGAAACTTTACGCATATGATGGTACTAATACGACTAAAAAGAAAATACCAGTTATTTCTAGAAGTAGAGGTCTACTGCTATAATTTATATAATTTACCTTTATATAGACAAATTTGAAATGGCCATGGAAATTAGTAATATTGTTAGTCAGTCAGACACAGCTACTCAGAAAAGAATAAAAAAAGAATCCCACTACTTTCATTCCCCGAAAATAGGACAGATTACGTCGTATAATGAGAAACTTTAAATTATATCGGCTAGTATAAGTTATTTGATAAAAATACTCAAACTAGTATTTATTATTTGATAAAAAGGCACACGGGCGGGCTGCGATTGAAGCGACATGTATAAAGACAAGTGGTATTTAGATTAATTAGCGATTTTACCGCTATTTTTATTGCATCCTTGAGCTTCCAAATATTAGCTAACATTATGCACTGTTGACGGAGATTACTCATTTCATAATGGGAATCGTCTTGCATCAAATATATATCAAGTCGCTAAAGGTATTAGAATCCGTCGTGGTTCAACTACAGAGACACCAGCGCCACATCTATTTATGCCTAATAACAGCCGTGTTAAGAACGGCTGTGTTTTGTTCTGAAGGAGAAATACTTATAAGAAAAATCCGACTTAGTCCTCATGAGTAGCTGCATCTATGACCGTTCCAAGATACAACTTCAATCCTCTGGTTGATAACAGATGTCCATTGGCGGCACTTATTCAAATGGACTGCATGCTCGTTTGAAACTTCATTATTTTTTTATGTGATTCAGTAGCAAACGAGCATGCAGTCCACCTGATGGTAAGTGGCAACTGCCGCCCATGAAAATTTGTGATCCACCCCAGATAAGACCAGAATCCCAACTGAAGTCGACCACAGATGCGTTGCTACCCCTGAGGACTAAGTTGGAATGCCTCGTTAAGTTTATCTGCCTTACCACCAAGCAATCATAAAAGAAGCTTAAGTACATATTAAGCAACCTGTATTATTTCAAATAAGATACTCATTTCTTATTCGGCAGGAATCCAAGATTTATGAGTGGTTTCGAAAAGCAATCAAGGGAGGCGTGACCAATAGTAATTATTTCTTAACACCATCCTCTGAACGCAGCTACCGAACGCACTCCATTAGACACTTCCTTTGCTCTAATCGTTTTGATTGAGATGCGGCTAACTGGTAAAGAGTTAATTAGATCCGTTTAATGGAACGCTTCGGGGCCACCGGTCCACGCCCGTCCAAATATTTATTATTTAACGGTACAATGGTTTATTATTTTCAAGGAATTTTAGTTAGGATTACGCGTCAGTTTTAATTGGGTTAAAATTGTCATCGTCATTAGTGATCTAATATGATGTGAACTGTATGTTGGTTTATTCATTCTTTTCCAAAAAAAAATGCGAAATATCTATGAAACAGGCAAAAACAATTTAATTCAAAATAGGTTTATTAAAAACATTTTTTTTACCGAATTCTTTTTGGAGGTCAATACTTTATTGTAAGTTCTCTAGCCGATACGTTGCTTTGAAAACTAAAACTTCACATCTCTTTGAAGCTTATGTCACAGCCTTCAGACCAGAACACAGCAGACAGAAGCCAGAACCTAAATGAATCTCAAGGTATTTATAGCACTGCGGTGATCAAGTGCGAATTGGTAGACTTCACATATTTTTTAAAGAAGTCTCAGATGAGTGGCATGCCTCGTGATATGTTCCTTCGCCGTTGAAGTAAGTAATATTGTGATAGTGATACTAATTTCTAAAATGCACATAACTTTGTGAAATACGAGAAAATTATTCTCGATGAAATATTCGAATTTTGGACCCCTCGTTTTAGAGGCTGAGCTCAACCTATCACTACTATTGTATTGTGTAATTAATCAAAATCTAAACATGTATTCCATCCAGCCTACAACACTATAGAAACACGTTCTTGATCAGCGACTCATTAAAATCTTTAAGGGATATTCAACTACCCGTGTTAATTTATGTATTTAGCATTATATCATTATAACAGAGTTAGCTTTAAAAACTTGTTCTTTCATGTCTACATAATTTAACACGACATCTTATTAAAAAGAATAGTGTCCGCACGTATTGAATCACAAACTACTTATTAAAAGGTTATAAAGAATTAATTTTCATACAAATTTACATAAACAATATTGTCTATCAACGGTAATACTAGTAGTCTTGTAGAATTAGGTCTTCATTCATTTATTTTATTGTACTGAACCAGTAAACGAGCGTGCAGTCCACCTGCAAGTGGCCAACGCCGCCCATGGATATCTATAATGACCCCTAGATAAGATTGACCTACTGGAGGTCGACCACAGATGCTTTGCTACACCTGAGAACTAAGCTTGGATAAAACTCACTTACCGTATCAACCAGAATAGAGCAATGCTTAAAAATATTTTTATTAGGCGGGAATAGGTGTGTAAGTGCCGTAGTAGTACCACAAAAGGTTCTACCACCTTCAAAATAATTATTCACAGATTCACAATCATATCAATGTTTCATTGGCTGTTAACACGTTGTTTGTCGTCATCGTGAGTTTTTGTCACAGACCCAAATGTGCTTCGACGAATTGACAGGCCAAGTGTCTATACCGTGATAGAAGTATAGAGCTAACTAAATAGAACCGTTAAATATTAACACGTATTTTTTGTTCAACTAAAACTGTCACTTACGTTGTGACACGTCTCTTGTCAATCTTAAGAGCATTTTAATTGACTTCATGGGCATCTTAGGTGATCTGACTAGTGAGGGGGACATACTTATCCAAGGAGTTCCAACTCAGTCCTCATCGATAGCAACACATCTATGGCTGGCCTCTTTAAAGAGTTTAATCTTATTTTAGGTCGACCCCATATGTCTGTAGGCAGTAGTGGCCAGTTACCATCAAGTGGTTTGCTTGATCCTTTGCTACTTTCATATTTAAAAAATATTTATATTTTGTAACTTTGTATTAATTAAAACATCAGTTGTCGGATTCAAAAGTAACTACATGTTGTATTAAAAATACTAATGGAATAATCATGAATATTTATTTGATACATTAATATTAATTAACTTCTTTTTAATATACGTGTAATTATCATTCGTTTCATATTTAAAAGTGGAAATTGAACCGTATTTGTCAATAACATCACATACTATTCTTCATAATCACCGCGTAGATCTCAAATAAATGTTACGTGGTAACACTATTAATTTCTTAATGTGCATACAGATCCGTTACACATATTCGTGTTACGGATCTACACTTAATCGGAACCGGCAGCAACTTGAAACGGAAATAATTACATAACCGCAAAAAATGTCAAGTTAATCGGAAAAAAATTACGGTAAGCTACCGTAACACCGTAACCGGCCTCACGATTGTGCGAGTGGTCTATCATTTGCGATTAAGGTATGCAAAGTAACTCATCAAAGTCGAGATCGCGATTTTGATTGCGATATTACGTAAAAACGGTTATGATACACCCTGTTATAGATATCAGTTATTCCGTTACGCAAAAATAAATAACCGCAATCTTATATCTTATTGTGTCATCCTGAGCTTACCGTGAAAAATAACCATTCCTTTTTTAAACTAAACATTTTTATCGTGATGTAATTTAAATGACTATTCGATATAAATAAATAGATTTGTGTGTGATTGTATAATAAACATACTTATCCAAGGCGTTCCACGTTAGCCCTCAGGCATACAACTCCTAGACGACTCTAAACTGATCTAGGATTGATTACAAATGTTCATAGGTGGCAGTAGCAACTTACCATCAGGTGAACTACATGTTTGTCTGCTACTTCCATATTAAAAACGCTGCAACCAAAGAGCGAGCTCAAATATTTATACAAGGTTTCCTTTACGCGATCCAACTTAGAATTCGCATTAAAGCTTCGCGATTTTATCCGAGCTATTCGTATCGAATTAAAAGACAATATAAATTCATCTAATGTGTTGTTTCAAAACCGAAATTGCTTGTCATTAGCAAGGCTAAAATGTCACAGAACAATGCGAGTCCTGAGCGCTTGTCGCGCTACGGTCGAAGGCCGCACGTGACCGCATTTCCTCTGGATATTACACACAAAACGGTCACGCAACAACAAACATTATATAAAGTCTAATCAATGCCTCGCAATTATTAAAACGTTCGCAAAATAATACATGTCGAACAATCTTCAATTCTCTTGTTCGAGCCAAATTCTCTGAACTCATGACTCATTTATTATATTCGGTTTACCAGAACTTAAATGACTTGCTTGACGTAGGCATAATATACTTCCTCGTTCAACCTTAACATTATTAAAAATAAATAAATTACAATAAAATGTAAATGGTATCTTTTATCTCCCGTTCGCAAATTTATTGCGCGCATCTGTTCGAACATGCTAGCTGAAATTCAAGTTCCGCTGACCTTTCACTACTATTAATCCGGTGAATGCACACAGTGACTTAATCTTTTTATCAATAGAAAACCAATTGAATCAGCCCATGGAACAATGGAGCCGTGTTTTGTTTGGGAGCAAACTTCTTGTCGCTTCGAGGCTGGCTATTACAAAACGATGAGTGTACACTTTCGCTTGGCCAATCAGAATGGAGGCAGCACGTGTCAGCGCGGGCGCAGGTCAGAGGTGAGCTCGCGCCTCGATCGAGTCACAGGGAGCGCATGCTCATCTATTGTTAAAAATAAACTGATGAAAACTAGCTCGGCGTGCCGCGATTAAGGCGAGGGCAGATATGCAATTTATCATTCATTTTGGTTTTTACGCGTCATCGCCAGGTCGATGGGTCAATTGTTTAGAGACGAAGTCCGAAATATTTTGATACTTTTAATACATCTTTATGTACATAGGTTTTTTTGCTGTTAAAAAACAAACAAATACGTTTCTTTGTATGTTATTTTACCGAATATTTACATATACTATTATACATAACTTGCAAAATCGAGACTGGTATTTGAAATCCGAGACAATCGAATCCTAATCATCGAGTTGTCGCCACAGACGTGACGTGTCCGATAGCGCTAAAACCTGGCTATCTCTATCCGTGTTCCACGACAACATATGTACGTTATCTACTCGACAATGACTGGAAAGGCTTTAATTCAATCAGACAGGAGACTTGGAGATAGCTGTATCTAGCTGTCACAAGAGGGGCGCGTCGGCCAATAAATCGGCGGTGCGAGCTTGGCGTGAAAGATGAAGTGCCCGTTTAACATACAATGAGTCTGCACTCTGTCGCAACGGAACTCAGCTTAGGACAGCGTTGGTTGGGCTAGAGGACCGTTTAGTCTTAATGTAACACTCGCTCCAGTAACTGGTTATAAGTTTGTGCAGCTTTTAGAATTTATTGAATGGACTTACGATCGTCTTTTCGGTCAGTATAGCATTTAAATTGTAAATGCGTCCGCTGGTGTAGTTAATTAGCTGCATCGACTATGCTGTTATGTTCATGAAGATATACAAAAATACATTAGATTGAAACAAACTTAAATACACGCTTTATTATAGGAAAAATTTAAACTAGAGTTCAACTGATTACAGATTACTTTGTGACATGTAACGACAATCTGTATTGTTTCTTACATTTAAAAGTCAACATCTAAAAGCCTAATCTAAAATAAAATAAAAGGAGTCGTCATTACATTACCATCTTAAATCCTATTTGTAACATTTGCATTTTTTGGTATTATAATTAAACAAATAATAATATTAAAGTGCTATCAAAAATTAATATCTAAATTGAAATTTTGTCGTTTTATATTTACAACTGTCTAGCACTAGAAACATTTACGTACTCAAACTGAGAGTAAGTTTACTTTAGTAGCTTAGTAGAAAATCATATTCAAGTAATGTAAACAGGGCACGGGATTAGTCGCTAACGAGTCTGGGTGTGTCTTGTGCACCAAATAACGCGATCATAATTGTGGGTGCAGTTAGGTGCAACGGCGATATCGAACAAGTCCGATGGGCACTGCACTTAATAAATTCAACTTCATCCTCAAACCGCTTACTCATGCAATTATCGAATGCACGTGCTAAATGTCATACGGCCAATTCGTACTGAGGTCTTAAAACACGAGTCATTCAAATAAAACTAACTTATACATTATTACAACGATAAACAATAGATTAGTGTTCGAAAAACAAAAAAATAATTACTAAAACAGCTAAAGACTAACCGGTGTTTATCGCAATTAGCGGATCAAGCATCAACCTTGAAAGTATAAAGAAAACATCAAACAAATTCCTCAGCGCTATAATAGCTGTATTGTTAGAACGCTCCAGATACGAACTCAAGATAATGTACGCATGCGAAAAACTTACATATCGCCATTGTATTAATTATTCAGCACGCATATTACACAAGATGTTTTTGTCCTCCACAAGAAGTTTCAACACTCGTACGTCTGTTATTTGATTGAGGGTGATTTGTCAAAGATTAAACATAATTTATTATTAAATATCTTTAGCGAGAAGCCGAATAGGAATGCGAATTTACAATGAGCCTTACGCAAACCGTACTTAGAAATTGCAAGAAAGGATTACGTATAGATTTCTGGACACTTGCTCTTAAATATATGTATAATATATACCCATGGTGATTAATGTAAAAATGATTTTATAGTAATGTATCGAATTTCTTGACCTTGTTAGAGTTTTTAATAGTGAAATACATGGGTGATATTGCCTTTCCTGCAGTTATCTTTATGAATGCCATGTCATGTATGTTTTCAATCGTAAAGAAAGACGCTTGTCTGGTTTTTTATTTGATGAAATACTTGGAAGTAAAGTCCACTGAAGTACTTGGAATCGACCCCCGGCATGATTAGGTTCCTACTTGAAATCAGTCATATGTGGGTGGCTTCCCCTGAGGAATAAATCGCCCGAGATAAGTACGTCTCAATTTAAACCGAAAAACAGTTACGCGTAATTTTGTCATTATTAGACTCTCTCTCTCTCTATCTTTCTCACTCTCTCTCTATGCGTGTGTGTATTTGTGTGTGCGTGCGTGCGTGTGTTTGTTTAACAGTTTCGTTAGTGTAATGCATTTGTAAACTGACGTATAATACTTAGCATAAAACACACAAATTTTCTTCATATTACATTTATGACTACCTTAACAACAGTTTATGATTATTAGATTTATCTCCCACATATTGTTCGGTATACGTGACTGTCATTATTACGATAGTTATGAGACATCTCACTCAACTTGGATATAAATGCCGCTAAATACAGCACTAAATTTTCAGTAATTTATATCTTCGGAACTCAACCGACTCTGTGAAAATATTCCTTTATACGAGTTGACAAGTTACATGACCATTTATGGCCCTATAAATATATCATTTAGACAATTGGTCTTACAGTTTCAGCGACTGTTTAGTTTAAAGAATTTTTAACGTAGATCACTTAAAATGAGAAAAATGTCTGGGAAACGTGTTTATATAGTGTTAATACAGTACGTGTATGTGTGTTTTCGGTTACGTATGCTTATGTGTGTGTGTGATTGTATGTGTGTGAGAAAGAGCAATGTGGCCGCAGTTTATAGCAGCGTTTAATCAAATAATATTTTGTTATAAACCCCTCCATAAATATACCCACAATGGTATGAACTACTCAATAGACCTACCCACACAGTAGTGGATATATTTAATGTCAGTATATGGCGTGTTATTGTTGATGT
>DWRA01003577.1:0-11889 GCA_018250295.1 Spathilepia clonius | reverse complement strand
ATTTCTGTCTGACCGGGGATCGAACCCGGAACCCACTGCATGTCAGACCGGTATGGTGACCGCTCCGCCACGCGGGTTGTATATGGAGTTGGTCCCTTGAGCTAACTTACTATGGTATATGGATACTATTGATGTTTTTAATCTTTGGGTTGCCGTGATTATTTACCATCTAGTGGACTGCATGCTCGTTTGTTACTTCAATCTTATATAAAAATATAAATTATCACTATAAATTTGTGTTAGCCATTTGAAGTGTTAGAGACAGTATAGATACTTTGGCCACATCTGTCTATATGTTTATAACATTTAGCTGTGCTTGTTGCTGAGCGCATCAGACGGACAACTTCGCAGAAATTCACTCAGCTCTTTTGGTTAATCCCATAGTCGCCTCTTACGATATCTATCTACGGTTGGAGTGATAATCGAGGCTACAAGACAAAATAACAATGTTACCGTATTTTATTTAATTTGACATATTTTTATTTCTGATCTGATAAAAAAGTTGATCATTCAAAGCTCAAATAGTTTGCTTAAATATTGAAAGTCAAAAAGCGCAACACCAGATAAAATATTTTCCACATTTCAATATGTAAATTCAAAAATATACAGGAATTATTAAAAATATTATATTACTTCTGGAATGTACCGAATAAGTTTTGTACCTACAGAAGGTCACAGGCTTACGATAGAAGTGCAAACAAAGTTCGACTTAGAATTCGGGTAGAATTGTCTGAGCCGAATGACTCAGTTTGTTCATTCAATTTGTGGCTTGCGCAGTATGTGTTTACTGGGACACAAATTACTTGAAATTGGCTGCAGTGGGCATGTGTCACATGTTGTGAAAGTTTGTAGGCAGGTACCTTGTTGGTTATCGCTGCAGTTTCTGAACAAAACTAGAGCTACGGTATCTGGCGACTAGCAGGGGGCTGGAACCATTGTATACCGTCGTAAACACCAGAAGGTGTGGGATGAGCTCAAAGTTTTCCCGAGCAGCGGCCGAAAAGGGCACCAAGCTAAGAGTATTCTGGTTGCGTTCAAATTGAGATTCTGGAGTCCTCCACTAAGCAATGTGGTCGGCCACCGAGGGGGTTTTAGTGGATAAAAATCCCATATAACTTGGTGTCGCTCCCAAGGTAATGGGTACCTTTTGCAGGTTTCTCCGTAAAAAAAACGTAGCCACCTTGTATTTCCTTTCATTTTCTTTGTAACGCCCATTAGTAATATAATTAATATACATTAATTAAATACGTAATTATCAAAATGGGAGAGATTGATTTTATTATTAACGGTCATTAGTAGGTAGTCAAACATTTCAATACATTAAATACCTGTCAAAGTCATGATATAATTTTAGACTTAAAAGCTAAATTTATTGTCAAACTATTTTTTAAAATAATTATTAAATTGCCTACGATTATTTGGCACATATTTTCCCCAGTTAAAGCAAACGATAAAACGTAGCAAAATGGCGCATGATGTTGAGTTACAAGTAAGTAAGCCAGAGGTAGGATAAGTAGGTATCTAATTTCTATTTAGACACGTCATCCTGATTCTGTACGTATTTGCGATTTAAAACAAGGTTTGGAACTATTACTTATTATTCACCCATACGTTATTTTTATTTTCGGTTGGTAAACCTTCTGAAAGTATCAGAATGTCTACGTATCTTCTACATTCGTTAGTACTTACTCCACCACGTGCACGACGACAAAAAAAGAGGATTCAACAGAACCTTAATTCATTCCCGCTGCATTTTTTTGGATAGGTATAACTTATATGAGAATAGTCAAAAAGGCAAAGAGTAGGTTAATAAGAGCCCAAAAATATCTAATTGTCTTTCCAACAACTTCCTCCGTTCACGGCGCAACCGGCACAAGTTTTAATAAGAGAGCTTTGCTGGAAGCCCAATACTATTTCTACTAACATTTATACATTTATTTATTTTAAAGTAATGTACATAACAACAAACAGCGTTTTTTATTACATTGATAAAAAACATTAACATTTTTATTTATTGTTTTTACCAAAAATGCACATTAAAATACACCGATTATGTAAACACAGAATGAATAAATGGTTATAAATTAAACAGGACAGTTTATGAAACAATGTTTATGCTCCTTGTTTAAGTAATTTGTAGAGAAATTCAAATAGCGTTTAAATTACGCTTGCTCATTAAAACAATATTTTAGGTAGATACCTACTATATACGTCATGTGTCTGTAATATAATGTAACTGCAAAAAAGTGTTTAAATGCGAATAGGCAAGTAAAATAGATAGTTATAACATATACGGTTAAATAAGTAACTAGTAAAAGTACTCTGAACCACTAAAAAATAAACATCTGGTACAGTAACATAAGCTTTTGCTACACGTTTTCTCAGACGGACGATCTGCAGGTAAGAAGTATCTATTTTTCTTGTTTACAACCTCTTTTGCAGAGAATAAATTTTCTTCGAGAACCAACTGACGGTTTTATATTAGTATCACAGTAGATAGATATATACTTTTACGATATTTTGATGTTTGAAGCTCTTGCTTCAAATTCCTCGGACAGTGTTTCTCAAAGTGTGCGATACCGACCCTTTATGATTCGTGGACGCTTACAATGTACTACAAATCAAGGAAGGTTTAGGAGGCGAATTTTGATTTGAATTTTGAATTTTGATTGATTTGAATTTTGATTTTTGTCGTCATATTTCAGACACACATTAATTATGGTGGAAACCTATTATTTTACATATGCCACTATTGTCTATAATTGCAATAATTGATCATTTGAAGAGCGCTAGTAATTGATTCTAAAAGACAGAGATTCATAAAGGCTTGAGAACCTGCGACCTACGTGAAATAGCTTAAAGTAACCGTGATAGCTACAAAAAATTTGGCTTTGTAATGTTGTAAGTTTGCGAAAGTTCTATCGTGGCAGTGTTGCTTTTACTGCGCTTAGCGATAAGTGCTATTTAGTGCTTGTTTTGGTCTCTTTGTACAACGCTTCGTGTCGTTATTTCAGACTATGTGTTTCGTGTTAACAGCTTTGATAGCAGTGTACATTGCAATTGTAGCTTAGGATAAAAGTTTTAATACTGTTACAAAAATCAACCTTTGTAAACTTAAGTAATTCTTGAAGTTTTGACTTTAGCTCCTTTCTTTGGTATTCAAGTTACTGAAGTTTTCTGTGCATAATGAATAGGTACACGCGCAACTGGGAAACTACGGCGAGATATTTCGTGGTGAGTAAGCTGAGCCAAGACGGTTTAATATTACTTTCTTATACTTTGCAGTAATGCTTGCATCTTGTAGTAATGAGGCAGAGCTATGGTAGAAAATGAATAACGGTACTGGAACATATAACAAACAACTTAGACTTAGTTGTGTAATCAATAAAATAAAACTATATGATAAGGAAAATAACACTTATGACACAAATAATTTGAATTATAACAATAAATGTGATTTTTTATACAAAAGATTTCTTAAACTTATCTGATCTAAATCTTATCAGATGTTCATTACATTTGTTTAGAATCGCATGGAATTTGTTTAAACATGTTATAATACCTATGTATTTAAAAGTATGTAGGTATAATTTAAACAATAACTTTGAAATCTGATATTTATATAATAAAATAATTGAAACAGTAAATGGGCAAATGGTTCACCTGACGTTAACTAATACATTATTCAATCAAATCTGTACTTATTATTTTCCTCGTACTTTGAGCGGTGCTTTGTAGTGAAGGTATTAGGACTAAACGAGATCAGTATTCAAATCCAAATAGACAACGGCCAACGTAAAAACGATCGCAGATTTACTGTTACCATTAAGGACTACGGATTCTAGTTTTGCAAATTTCCAAAGGAGATGGTGACTGTTTTATTAGGGTTCCGTAGCCAAATGGCAAAAATCGGAACCCTTATAGATTCGTCATGTCCGCCTGCGAGTCCGACTCGCACTTGGCTGTTTTCTTTTATTTTCTGTTGGTAGCACACCCGCTTTACATATGGCTAGTAAAAATTTAAAAAGTTATACATGATCTATCTCATGACCCTTAGTGGTGGCTATAATTACGTAATGAATAAATGTACTTTTTAATTAATTACGGGTCAGACAGGACCAATATTTCGTGAGGTAAAATTTTATAATGTAAGTAAAAACGTTTAAACGTTCATCATATGATTTGTGTTTAAATGTTGTTTCACGGTATATTTAAAGAAATACATTAGACGCTGTTAAATAAACATTAATATTTTCCTTGCGTTTCCATTTCCACTCGGGCGGAGCTTTGCGCCCTAATGCCTTAATTGGATAATGCTGAGTACACATTCACGTGCGATTGCTGTTTGCGGTCTTTGTGCGAATGGATTTTTAATACGCTCCTAGTGTTTTTGAGGTTTAAAGCGAAATTAAGAGGGTGTTTGCTTAAAAATACAAACGGAAAAATCTAAAACCGCACAGGCCGGGACGAAAAGTAAACGAGTAATTTTGTCAATTCTTCAGGGATTTTACTTTTGTCTTTGTAGTAATAAATAATTGGTATTTAAACAAATAATTAATTAAAATCAAGGAGATTTATCTTGTTCTACTATACCTATTTCCAGCGTGAAGCAAGGATGAAGATGGGGTAGATGTCGGCTGACTTACATAATATGAAGCGAATGTCTTAGTCCTCCAGAGTGGCAACGCATCTGTTATCAGCTTCAGGTTGAACCTGCTTTTTACGGAGTTAGGTCACAGATGTCCATCGGCGGTAGTGACCATTTACTGTTAATTGGACTGCAGGCTCGTTTACTACTGGAATGTTATATAAAAAATAAAAGAGATAAAGTCAAAAATGACTACATTAATTCTACTTATTAACTAAATCCCTATAAACTTAATATATTTTAACAATGTCAACTATCTGTCGAACAACAATTTCTCTCCATTGTACGTTTATATTATTGCATGTTTAACTTGGAATGTCAAATGTTTAGTAAAGTTTTTGTATTAAGACATGGATTGGACAATCTGGATAAAACTGGTATATAAGATGTGAAATAATTGGGTAGCGTTTTTAGTATTAAAAATAGCTCGGACCAATTATGTACGATGAAATAGCTGAATATTCCAATGGTGAGTATCAAATTCACTGTCGATGGCACGAACGGAAGTTGTTTATATATAAAACCCGGGAGACTCGTTGCAAAACAAACGCAAACTTTATCGAGAAGCTCCTAAGCTCTTGTAGTCAAGAGGACCAATCGTCTATCTTCTAGGGATAAGCCCCTATTTGTTAGGCAGAGAACGTTTAGCGTTTCTCACTGACAGTTGTTTGTACACTACTTCTATTTCGTTTTATTAAAACAAAGTAGTAAACGGTTAAGACCTCCATGTATGAATAGTGGTTTCTCCACACTACGTGTCTATATTTCTTCCAGATATTACTACAAACGTATTTTTCGCTGGCGTCATTTCGTTTTTATCAATACATTACAATTTTGCTATAGAAAACGGGTACTTCGTTGAATGAGATGGGTCGCGATAGCCTTTGAGAACATTATGGAGAACTTTCAGACTACATGTTCCTCAACTACGATTGCTCCGGTAAAAGCAAGCAATAATTAATGAAAATGGATTCCTAGGATTTCCTAGGAGCACGTAGGTATATATGCTATGTAGGTACTGATTTGGCTATTTGGTATAAATCTTTTTCAGAGATAAAATTTGCTTCTGATGTCTTCTTCAGTTCGTCAGTCCATCTGGTCGGAGGATGCACTGTACTTCTTTTGCCTATTTCGCTACTAGTCGCCACTCAGATTTTACTTGTCAGATGATGACGTAGACGTGGACAATCCATTTCCATTGCCGTTTGCGTTTAATAATAAGAGTGTTGTATTTATATATGTCATTATTCCAAACTCAGGATGTTATGAATAAGCACTAAGATCATTACTTTGTGTCGAAGTTTCGTCGTTGAGTGCGCGCCGCCAGCTCAATCTCCGGTCCGCACCAGCTCACGTACATCACTCTATCGTGAAAGCCATTTTGTTAAATGGAATTTGTAACCAAATAGCTACTTGAAGATTGGTAAAAATACAGCTCATATTACTCATGTCAGTAATGCATTTTCAGC
The DNA here is from genome assembly GCA_018250295.1 of Spathilepia clonius. Lineage (NCBI taxonomy): Eukaryota > Metazoa > Arthropoda > Insecta > Lepidoptera > Hesperiidae > Spathilepia > Spathilepia clonius. The sequence continues at coordinate 5,772 of DWRA01003577.1, read as the reverse complement.
AATGTGTAAATGACACTTGTAATCAAAATAATATTATTTATTTGTTATTACATTGTTTGCCAATTGGTTAAGTTCTATGAAACCACCGTAATATTATTTTATTTTTCACCTTTTACTCTGGAAATGGAAACTAATAATTAACTAAAGGCGCCGAACGGACTAGCTACTTTTAGTATTGGCGATCGACGATTTTTCTGCTTTTCGGAAGCAAGGTGCAGCCATCAAATGACATACCCAGCACTGCCGCACACGTTTGAGCACCGGTCATACGAACTTTTGGTAGTTTGATGCAGTAACGAAATGCAAAAAACGCAACGCAGCAATTTATAGCAGCAGTCAATGATGCTCTCACTAAACGCGTCTTTTAGAGACCATACCGAACGGAGTATTGATGCAGTGGAGGTGGTAGAAACCTGTGTGGTTCGACTGCGGCTGCACCACCGCCACATTTATTTCTGCCTAATAACAACATTATTAAGCGCTGCTGTTTGAAGGGTGTGGTAAGGAAGATATACTTATCCGAGGGATTTTAACATAGTCCTCAAGCATCTCTGGTAGACTGCATGCTCGTTTGCTACTTCATCATATAAAAAGTTACTAAAACGCGAATCGCAGATAGTAAAAATCGTTAGTTTGCTAGGGCCCAAACAGTTCTACTGTAGCAGTGAATAAAAGCAGATTGGAATTAAAAAGCTAATTTAGATACTAATGAAAATGATAAACCAAATAATTGTAATTTCTATTACAACAAGTTCGTTGATTACATTCAAGAGGCATGAAAATAATTAAATATGTAGGTCAGTGTAGGGTGTACCTATGCCGTTTCAGTGTTTGAATATTATTCAAAATGCAGTATTGCGAGTTGTATTTTGAGAGAGAAATTTTAGTGAGTGTATTCAAAGTCTGTGCACATTTGTGGGAATGTGTAATAACTGCAGATATAAATCTACGTTTTAGTCGCTATTTACGCGATAGCTCTATTTATGAAGGTATATTATTTTAAGGCGTTTCTCAGAATTTTGGTGGTAGAAATAAAAGTAGCAAGCGATTATACAGTCCACCCGATGGAGGTGGAACTTTTTGTGGTTTGACTCCAAAAACACCACCGCCACATTTTTTTCTTATAACAGTAATGTTAAGCGCTGCTATATTCTGGTTCGAAAGATGCAAAAAAGGAGGTGTACTTGTTTGTACTCAACTCTAAATAGAACAGTTATTTTATCTGAACTCTATTACAAAAGCGTTTTCGCTTCTGAGGTCTAAGCTGTTAGCCTTATAACTCGACTCGTCAACTTTTATTCGCACCCCCTGAACCGCATGAAATTGGTCTAGCAACGGTACCTCCTCGGTTGCCTTGCGTAATTGTACAATTTTGATTATTTAAAAAAAATGTTTCAATACAGTTCATGTCAAGGCTAGTTTTATGACGAAACAAAAGTAACAGCATCGTAACAGACAATACGCCTATAACATCTACTTTGTTAATATAACTGTACAAATCTCGTCAACTTGTTAGAAGTCCTTTCCAAGAATCGCTCCAATTGCCTACTCTACAACTTCCTTAGTTCATTGGCGAGTATCACGGAGGAAGTTTTAATAAAGAGAGCTTCCTGGAACTTCAACTTCGCTTAACTTGCACAGTAATTTTGTTCGCATTAACTTTGGTCACTTTCGTCTATTCTAATTTGTTTTTTCGTAAACGACGTCCTAAGAAAGGGAGGATTGAACTTTCAGCAATTTGACAAAAATTTTAACAAATCATCTTGTGTTGGTTGACTACAAAACCAAATAAGATCTTCGTTTTATTAAGAAATAGGAATTCATTGGTAATATCAAAAGACTAAACGAACTAAACGAACCCATCTGTTGAAAGAACACCTCTTAAAAGATACAGGGTTCTTATCTCAGCATGAAACTTTTATCTCGGGAGTGAGATAATGCCAAGTTCGTCGGAAAACAATTCCGGTACGTGATCCCTACATTGTATCCATTGGGATCGTCCCATTGATATATTGCTGTGGGTGCGGGAAAAGAGGCACTTTGAGAGAGTCTGCCTAACCTTTCCCGTAGTAAGTAAATCTTACCTGTAACAGTTATCGTTCATTAGCGGTGAACCGCTGAAAAATAGTGTGGTGCGGGATCAAATTGTTCATTTAAATGTAGGGATGAAACAATAAAATTATAAAAAACATCTGGTTTGTAAAGCTAAATTGGATATAAAGGTATTATTCTTATTTTCATTAGTTAAAATGCAATACAAGCTCACTAATTTTCGAATTTGTGCTCTAAAAGGTATTTTGTTCTGGCGCATTCCAATCACGAAAAGATTTATCAATATTTAGGAAATTATGTTTAACGGAAACAATCTTATGTTGTTTTGGAGTTTAAAGTAAAATAAAATTCGAAGTTACGAGTTATATTTTTTTTACATAAAATTATTAAACTTAAAAAGTTATGTATTCTAATGAGATTCCAGCCACAAAGTAAGTACTTAAACGGGTTATGTAACATTTCTTACCCAAGGCTCGTATCTTGATCTTATTCGAGGGTTCCGGTTATAAATCTTAAATGAATAAATAGGATTCCAACCAGGATGTATTGGTGAGAGGCTGATTTAAATATCTTCGTATTATATTACGTGTTCATTTTCCTAAGGCTTCCTTTAGGCCCATTGGCTATCCCGTGAGCGATTATATAGATTTTAAGTTACTTTTGTCGTTTAAGCTACTGAGCCGGTTCATTAAATGCTGCTCAGGCATCCAATTCATTGTTTGAGCGATCGACGACCGACATATGTTTGATATTATTTACAAAATCTGTCGTTTGTTTATGGGCATGTATAGTGGTATAAGATCCTAAATAGTTGTAAAGCTATTTTTGACAGACGCTTTAACGACTTCGTAATTGCTACCACTATAGCTAAAGTAGCCAGTGGACGATCGGCCTTATTGGTAAAACAAGCGTCGGAGCTACGTAGCTAACACTTGCTAAGGCATAGTAGCCAATGGGTGATCAGTCTTACTAGCAAAGAAACACTCGCTAGAGAAGCATATTAGAATGTAGGCGCTCCATACTTATCATTGACCAGGCAGGCATAGCCCGAAATATAACTTTATTAGTATGCCGTTATAAAATAACATAATGTGTAGTTAACACTTACTGCATTGTCGGCTAATATTGGTCATCGTGCGAGGACAAGCAGCGGCCACGGGTTGCGTTTACAGGGTTTACAGAACAAAGATTCAACTCCATTGTATCCAAATTTCGAATGAATATTAAATACCCTATTTTATGTCCCGCTTGTCATTAATTAACTACGCAGTTAATTAACCACAGACACGATACGCATTACGTACGAAAACTTTACAAATTTTCCGTAAAGTGATTACAAGGCTTTTAACAACAATTTATAATTCAATACGCCATAATGAAAGAAAACTTTTATTACAAAGTTTTGCTACCACGTCAACCTTAATTAACGTGTAAGTTATTATTAGTTATTTAATATTTTCGTATAAAGTTTCCAACATCATTGCTATCGTATTAAACTAAAAAACAGTAAGGTTTATGTTTCCACTATCAAAAATATTATTCACGTTAATCGCGTGGACGTCTATACGAACACAAGGAGTATAGGCTTACGCTTAGACGGCTGCGGTTTTGATCCCCGACATTTTTGGGATACATTCAGAATGCCTACAGGCACAAAGTGTATGCTCCGAAATTTTTGTAAATATGTCTATTATGCGGGAACCGGAAATTTTTGGTTTGAGGACATATACGAAGAGACCGTGTACTACAGATTTTACAGCATATTGTCTTTCTCTATATACGTCACTATGATTTTTCTCGAGAACGTTGCCGCGTTGTTCGGATCGTTCCCTGAGGTGGAAAAAAATTCAGCTGTCATGTTCTCAGCTATCCACAATATTGTGCTCGCTAAAATGTTTCTTCTGTTGTATCATAAGAATTCCGTAAGGAAACTTAACTATGAAATGGCTAATGTAATGGAAAAGATTGAAGAGGCACATGTAATGAAAAAACAATATTGGAAAGTAAAATATCGAATATCGTTGTATGTAGTCACTGTGTATTTGTCGCTTTTTGCCTACGGCGTTGAGAGTGCTCGAAAATTACTCGTTGAAGGTACTTATGACTCCAATTATAAATTGTAAATCATCAGTATTGTGATCAGTGGTGGCAGTAGTAAAATGTGGTAGAAACCCCTTGCGATTCGACTCCGGAAGCACTGCCGCCACATCTACTTCTAATTGATAACCATCGCATTAAGCGCTACTGATTTAAAGAGTAAGGTAAGGGAGACATATTTATCCGAGTCTTGCCAACTTAGTCCTATGGGATAGTAACGCATCTGTGGTCGCCCACAGGCAGGACTTAATCTTATGGTTTTTTTTACAAATGTCCATGGGCGGCAGTGGCAACTTATCATCAGGTGGACTGCATGCTTGTTTGCTATATTATTATATAAAAAAATCGCCGCACAAATATAACAAAAAAATGTATATACGCGACGAATAGATAACCTCTTCCTTCTGAGAAAGAAGTGTTAAAAACTTGTTATAATTTAAGGGTGCTAAAAAGTGTATATTTCGACTGTGGTTGGTGTAAATGCCGGCGGACTTAAAATGAGGCCATCTCAGTTCTGAAGATTAGCAATGCATCTGTGATCGACTTTAGATAGAACCACTATTCAATTTGGATTGGGTTACAGATGTCCATGGGCGGCAGTGATCGCTTACCATCCGGTGTACATGTTCGTTTACTATTTCAACCTAAAATCAGTGATCATAATGATAAAAGCTCATTATTTTTTTTAAAAGAAATTCGAATATTAAATGACTATAAAATAAACGCCGAATAAAATAATTTACACGCATTGTTCTCGTTAAATGGGTTGTACTGTTTTATTTATCGACTATATTTTATCACGCTTTGTTACAGATACACCTTTTTACACAGTTGTTACATATTTACCACACTACGAAGATAACTCTGCCGTGGCGAATGGATTCCGTGTGTTTTTTTATATGACTTGGTTGTATATGATGCTGCCCATGATGTCGACGGATTGTATGCCTATCGTTCATCTAATAACAATGACGTATAAATTTGTTACTCTCTGTCAATATTATGATAAGATTAAAGAAGATTTTGATAGAGATGTTCGAACTGTAAGGAAACGTGAAGCAGTTGCGAAATTGAAGGCCGGCTGCTTGGAAGGTATCGTTATGCACCAAAAACTTATGTTGTAAGTATTTCTTTTTCAATTTTCCTTATTTAGTATTATGATTATTTGTATATTTATACCTGTGGGTCATTTTAGCTTATAAAATAATACTTATCAATATATCGAGTTGGTAATTTCAGTATCCGTTTTTCTTTATCTTTCCCGTTGTACGCTCTAAGATAGCTTAGATAGGTAGACATAAAAAGAAATAAAAATATTATATTACGGCGAGCACTTTGCACTAATAAAATAAAATAAATCATAAAATAAAAGGCTTTTTCAATATATTTATACATACTAGGAGTTTTCCTATATTGTGTACGCCGTTGACACCCACAAAAACGAATATAAAAATCAAAATCAAAATATTTTATTCAAAGTAGATCCTTTTCAGAATTATTTTTGAACGTCAAAAATTTACCATCACTTCACAAGGTGTTTTGTTATGGCGAAGAAGCGGCGAAAGAAACTCCATAACACACATCTTTTAAATAAACAAAAAATTGTACATAAATAAAATTATA
>DWRA01003576.1:0-11891 GCA_018250295.1 Spathilepia clonius | reverse complement strand
TTATAATTATTATTTAATTAATTATTAATAAATAATATAATAATAATGTATAAAATATTAGCAGTAGTAGTAGTCCGCTGTCCGTCCCACGACTGCTATCAATTTTTTTTTCCTAATAACAACAGTGATAAGCGCTGCGATATTCTGGTTTGAAGAGTGTGACAAGCGAGATATATTTATCATAGGCATTCCAAATTAATTCTCAGCGGTAAAAATGCATCTGTTCGACTTGAAGTATGATTCAAATCTTATCTGGGGTCAATTAATGTGGTAAAGCGGTCTATGCGCCGCAGTTACCATTTACCATCGATGGACTGCATTTTATAATCCATTATATAAAAAATCTATTTGGTTTAAGATAGCCACTTTATTTAGGATGTACTTGACAGCCATACAACTGTACGTAAATCTACGGCTACCACAGTAGAGCACCACTGCCTCTCGAATTTCTATTTTATTTCTTCATGTCGAAAGAGTAGTCGTAATTCTAAGTAGATAGATCAACTTCGTGAGGAAACCTACACACCTGAGAATTCTTAAAAAGTTTTCAATGGTGTGTGAAGTCTACCAACCTATACGCACATCGCTAGCGTGGTGGACCATGACCTAACCCCTCTCGCTCTGACAGGCGAAGCGTACCCAGCGGTGAGACAGTAACGATAACGAGATAAATAGATAGGAAGAGTCTAATGCCCTTATCATGTATACAGTGCGACCGATGTGTAATGACTGATGTGATCTACAAATCCATTTGGATAGGTGACCGTTAGTGACGAAACTTCTTCTGTACTTCCCTTTTATCGAAGGCACATTAAGTGGTCCTGATTTTATTATCTTTGGATAGCAGTAAAACGTTGTCGTTAGAATTTTCCTTTTTGTTCCTTAGTACTAATCAATACCAAAGCATCTGTGACTTCAGATGGTATTCCCACCCTGTTAGTAGTAGGAGGCAGGTGTCCGCTTTAGTGACCTGGTCATAATAATTAATTAATTTCCACTTGTGTTACCTCCAATTACAAGGTAACTCAATCTGGGTCAAAACGTGCGGCAAGTTATGTATAAAAATAATTCTGTTGTTATTATGTTGCTCCATAGATATTACTATTAAAGTCTACCCTACTTTACCTTTGTTACTTATTTCTTTTCATTATAATAAATATATGACGAGCAAACTTCATGTATAAGTTGAATAACACATATACTTTTCTCACGCATTATAGAGAAAGAGATAAATAGAATTAAAATCTTTATAAAGTCATACCAACATACTTATTTTAATACGTATGCTTTGATTGTTCTGTAGATGTTTAATAACTGCTGGTGTTAGACTTCAAGGGTACTTTTAACTTCACTTGTTAGAGATAAAGTAAAAATATATTATATCGGACGACGTCCACCGTTAGTGTGATGTATGCTCTTAGGTTACACTCTCCGTTGAACACACTTTAAAAAAACATTCAATCTTACATTCCGTTTCAGTGCACTCCAATTACACATTCTGTTACAAAATCCTTGGTCTGTTTTTACAAATACTGTGCATTACGTATCTTGACACTGGAATGTAACACTAAAGTGCTAAATAATGTAATGTTGTTTACAACTGACTGGTACCTGTTTAATATGTGTCAAATAGTAAAGTGCCCTTAACAAATGCTGTAAGAAAGTAATGTATCGACGTCGTCGTCACCAACCCGTTATTATCCCACTGCTATTCATCTGTCTCCTATCAGAGAGAAGGCTTCAAAATATAGGCCACTGTGATGGCCAAGTACGAATTAATACAACTTCACTCACCTTTACGAAGATATCTCAAGCGTGTAAGTTTCCTCACTGTGTTTTCGTTAACCGTTATAGCAAGTGATAATTAAATGATAATACGCACAAAAACGAAAAACTGTACACAGTTACTGCGTGAAAATAGATATACAAACAAATAGAATATAAATACACCAAATATAAATAATATAGATACGATATTATACACAGGAAATCCTGGTTGAGGTCACGAAACTTTTTTTCTAGTAAATCCGAGTCAGTTACGAAACTGTATCTATTGTTAACGGTACAGAACGTGAAATTACAGAACGTAAATACCGGGTGACTAGCACTAGACAATGTATTTATTTACTTTATGTATTAATTTATTCAAAAACATGACAAAAAAATTAAAAGAATTAAATTATAATTATAATTACTTACTTACTACTTACTTTACAACCTACTTTATTACTACTTAATTATATTTTTATTAAATTATAATTTCAATTATAGGACCATGGACAACTATGATCAATCCCAGATAAGATTAGAATCCTACCTGAGATCGAACACAAATACGCTGTAACTCCTGAGGACTAAGTTAATATCTCGGATAAGTCTCTTTTATCACAGGCCTCAAACCAGATTACAGTTGAGCTTAGCACTGTTGTTATTAGGCTGATAAATATATCTATGTACTTATATTAAACAATGTAATATAAAATTTACAGAAAATAATTACACTACTTTCAAGTAATTAACAGATCCACGATATAACCGTATGACTTTATAATATTTATTAAGTTAAAGCTGACATTAAGAAACACGGTTGATCGTCGTCTACCTATTACTAACCCAATGCTGGACATGGGCGTCTCAGAGTGAGAGAATTCCAAGTGGAAATTAATAGACTTCACACGATTTTGAGAACTTTTTAAAGGACTCTCAGTCGTTTACGATTATGTTTTCCTTCGCTGTTATGACAAATTATACAAATAATTATTATTATAAAGTTGATTCAAATAATTATACAACAGGTTATTAATATATCATATCTAATACAGCATAGAAACGGTTTTGTGTAAGCAAAAGTAAATTTTAAAACGATGTGTAATATTTAATGTCAATATTCTTGTAATCCCTCTATCGCAATAAAACATCTCTGTTGTGAAAACAGAATTAATTAATAGCATACTATACATTTAGTTCAACAACATAAAACTCAGTTCTTAATTAGTTTGATAATAAACCAATACTATCTATGTAGCAAACATTGGCACTTGCACTTATAAACAGTAGTTTAAGGTAGTTGGTAGAACGCTACCGAGTAACGAGAAACGAAACAAATGCTTACTAATTACAAATAACATTATTAAAATTCAATGGTCCTAATGAAAATAGAAAGATAGATAAGATGTATATCTATTCTGTTTTTTACAATCTGTTGTATGACATATCATTCCCTATTCAATATATTTCTATTCTTTAAATAATTTATTTCTTTCCTTTTATAGTTTCCCGCTGGACTGCTACTCTCCAGTATTCAACCCGGCTCATATTTATATAAAATAATTATAAAGTATGTAAATGCTTTCGAAATATTATCATATAAATTAATGATTTCTTAGATACTCGTGGTATTAGATTTTCTTCATTATATGTTATGTAAATAATTCAATAAACTATTATTTTTAACTGTGGAATATTCTACATTGTACTAAAATGGCGTTATGAATGGGATAACATTTTAGCAGTAAAGCATAACATTTCTTTTTTTGAGAGGAAAATGCACCTTGTAAGTAAGTAACCCATTAAAGAAATAGCTATTTGTCAGTTGCACTGTAAAATATATATCAAATACGATTGTAAACTATAATGCGTCGCCTACAACGATTATGATGATTATGCTCTTTACAACATTTATCGCTAATATTTCTCGCCCATGGTCAGACATATTGATACCTGTAACGAATGAACAAAGACTAGTTCGATAACTTTCACGTGATTCTTATTGCCTCGTCTGGGGCTTTTCGTAAGTTGTTCGCGATTGCCTTCCTGCTTATAGTTAACATTAACCAGTAGTTAATACTAACCAAACATTTAAACACTGGTGTAACAGTTTAACTAACACACACTTTCAAATGTCGTTGTAAAATGTCAAATAATCTGTTGACTTGGAACCGAAACACTACATGTTCCAAATTTCAAAATATAAAAAGAACATAGATATATTGATCTCTCTCACTCTAAAAGGAATCCCGTGCCCAGCCGTGGGATACCAATAGGTTAACGACGGCATATTGTTAAAGTTAAATAGCATAATATTTCTATTATTAAAATTCATTCAATACTCCTATTATTAAAATCTATTTTTTAAATATTAGGGTACTGCGTTAAAAAATAAAATCCTTGAAAGAAAGGCGCATGCTCGAATTTGTTAAACTTGTTGAAGATGTAAAATTTAGGTTACATATACTTATATCTCCTTACATTTAATAATCGCAAGTGAAGCCGCGGAGCGCAAGTAGTGTAAAATTAAACTACTTTAAATAGCTGATAATTCCATACAAAACTGTTTATTAAACATTTCTAATTAAAAATTAATTATCTTATATTAACTCGACAGCATCTACTTAATTGCAAGCAACTATTTGATCGCAATATTAATTTATTTATTGTATGTAACAATTAACTAACAACATAAACCAATTAACATACAGTTTACTGGACATATTAGTATGTGTATGAATATATTTATACGTATATAAACTAGTATACCTACATGGGTAGCTGCTACTCTTTAAAGACCTAAATAATGGAAGGAGCATAAACGCTTGCAACCAAACTACGGGTGGTAGAGCCATTTACGGTTTGACTCCGCACACCTATTTCTGACTATTAACAGTATTAAACGCTGCTTTTTTCTGGTTTGAAGAGTGTTGTAAGGGATATACTTATTCGAGGCGTTCCAACTTAGATCTCTGCGGAAGCCCCATAACTGCGAAATGTAGTCTTATCTGAGATGGATTACAAAAACGCTGTGGAGCCACTAAAACATCCACCATCTTCCAAACACACGGAAGAACAAAAGGAAATATGTATGCCACATATATGCCACTTTTGTTATAAAGGGCGTGAAACGAGTGTGGTTATAATTCCGCGTGGAATTCACGGAGAATTCTACCGCCTTTAAATTGTTATCATACCAAAAATCAACGTCTACAACTCATTAACCGTGATCGACTGGTTAAATACCAATGACCTTACACCGAAATATTTATATACACGCGGTATGTAGCGACAATATCATTGATTTTTGTTGCATAATTGTATGGTACTAATTTAACTGGCCATAATTTGAAAGCAATTCACTTTGTAGGACGTAAGAACAAGTAACGACCTTAGAGATAACTACTATTTATCGTACGTTCCGTCAAGAGAAACTTTGTACAAACATTGTTATGACACCAACACTTTGCTTTTGTTTGTAATGTATTACAACACACAATTAATATGCTTGTATAATTTATTGCCAATAAATCATTATTTGGTGAACTAATTGTTACATTTTAAAGTTTCAACAATACGTTTTAAGTAGTTGCCAAAATTGGCCCTACATTTAGTGGTAATAATAAATATTTAATAACAATATGCATCATAAAACAGTTAAAAATCAGTAAAAAATATTATGTCAAGCAATAAACATTGTTACAAAAACGAAATAAATCATGCTTTTACTCAACGCTTGGTAAAATTAATAAAACACAGTGCAACCCCTATTTTGGCGAGCAAACATATAAATATTCATTGGATAAATATCACAAAATGTCCGCTAGAAATGGCCGAGGCGGGTGCTCGGCTCCAATTAATTTCATAAGTCTAAACTCTTTTATTAAATCATACAATGTACGCGCTGCCTCCCCGCGTCCACTCACGATATGTCAATTCCATAATTAAAATGCATTTGACCGTGCCGTAAGGGCTCCCGAGATTAAGAGAACCCAAATTGAATGTTTAAGCGGACGAGTTAACACTGAACCCCCAAATGTAATGAAGTCATCGAGAAATTTCAGCAAATACAATTAAAAAGAGCCGACATGAATAATTGAAAATTCATCCTGATTTACGCCCCTTTGCCGAAACATATTCAGTTATTCTTAATTAAAATTTGATAACGAAGATTCAGCCTTTTATTTACAAACAGGTTTCATTGTCCGTTTATTAATATTGAAATGATGTTACTCTGTGCATTATTATGTTGATTTAGAAGTAGAAAAATACTTTCACAACAAATCTGTAACTATGCTATAATATTTTAGTAGGACAGAAAATAATTTGATATACTTACACCCGTTATTAATACTAAATCTATCCTAATTTGCCTATCAAAGATTGAATTTTGACAAAATCTAATAAAGCCTGTTATTAAAAATCAATCTATCCGATGTTTTATTTTCCAAAGATCATCATTTAACAATTTCTGCATGCTATGAATTATTAAATTCCGATCTTTAGTAACCAAAGTTTGGGTAACGGGCATATGCAGAATTGTCAAACGTCGATCTTTGGTAGGCATTCTGAAATCATGCAGTAAAGTGATTTATTATTAACCACGGGCGATACACATTATCGTGTTATTAGGTACCTATCTTATATAATTTGGATATAATCGCATATTTTTTGACAGATCAATTAACCTAAAATTTTAAATCAAATGTCAAACCGAGAACAATTAAACCACTCATAAAAATAAAACGTCAAGTTCTGATTGAAAGAGTAATACGTTATTAAGATATAAACCTTATCTCCGGGTCTCCATAATGTTTGGACTGCAATTTCTGATCACAGATAATTTACAATTTAAGTTGAGAAATAGCAACGGCGATAGCATTCTGATACGAGTTATTACACCCTGGTACCAGAGTCGTGATTCGTTTTACTAAAAGCATTAAGTTTGGAAAAGGGTACTATGGTACTCATATTTCTTAATTCTTAAGTTAAGTGCTCGATAGTGATGTGACATAAATTATAATAGGTACAAATAAGTGTCTCGAGGATCATAAGTTTACATTACGATTTCTTGTGTCATTGGCATGTATATAATACATAATCGGGGACAGAAGATATAGGATTTAGATTTTCACGGAAGCCTATATCTTATTTATTCATTGGGCGACAATTATGTTATTCATACAGCAAAGAATAAAAACTATCAGTTTTAAATTAATAATAATGTTTGATACTGTTTTATAAGTTTTTATCGAACAGCTATAAAATGTATTGCCAGAACTTGTCAGCTTTTTGGCAATAAATATAGCCAGGCCCCTAACATCAAATATATCCCACGTTTCAAACAAAGGAAGAAAACGGGTGTAAATGCCTAATCCGGCAGTGCGAAGGTCATCGGCTCGGTCATGCGCGCGCGCAGCCGGAACGGGTCGAATAACTATTTAGGCGGTTCTACCCTCAGGGCGTTTGTGATTCATAGGAAATCTATCACTACCGTTTACAAAATAACCATTCATACATTTCAAGGTGCCTACGACCATTTCCGTCAAGATTTTAGACTGATAAATTCGTTACAGCAAATAATAACTATTATTATTATTATTAATTTACCCGAGGATAGTGTCATTGCTTTAAATGATGGGTAAGATTTTAATGATATGAGGTTGATAGGAATAGGAAGAATATAAGAACAAACATTAATATTATTGACAATGTTTGACCATCCGACAATTTTCATCACTAGTTTCAATAAATCAAAGTATTACTTCATTTTAATCAATGTCTGTATGTTTGGGTCCGTTTCTATAAATTACACAATATTTAAACGGTTAATTATAACATTAACTTTAATTATACGTAGATAATGTATTGTTAATGTATGTGTTGCTCCAGTATTTTTACTTTATCTATAATTTCATTAAAATTGTAGCAAAAAGTTTCCGTCCACAATAATTATGTAATCTATTTCCTGGTCAATTGATTTGATTACAATAAGCCTAATATTAATTAATAATAATACCGCTGAATAATTAAATCATAATTAGGCTCTTGCGTGACTTAATTCGGGGGTATTTAAAGAGCTCGTGGTCTATTATTTCATGGATTATTTTGACCCTGTGCTGTCATGTAAATATCACTTTCTAATGCCTATTTGGAGTTAATTTTGCGAATTGGTTCGACATATCTCATATCTTTGTTGACCAACTCACATTGAGCTACGTGTTGAAATACAATTATAATAAAATATAATTATACCACATTAATATATACATTATATTACAATTTACAATATACTATTTTACAACTTATAATACGAAGCAAACCACTGTTATACGTAGGTAAGGACCGCAACAGACATGCTATTTTTGGTACGGGCGAGCGGCGATTGTGACTGCTTCTCAGGAAACACACTCTATGAGCAAACGCTACGTCCTGCTCACGTTTAAGCGCTGGCCGCAACTACTTTTATACACACGATGCAGCAACTTAACGCGGACATGACGCAGTTCATACAGTCATAAAACACGCGTTTTCCTGCGACCGAACGTAAAACGACAACTGATGCAGTATCAATGTGGTCGCCAAAACGCGAACCGCGAATGCTAAAGTAGCATGTCTGCTAAGGCCATAAAAGGATAAGCAATAAAACATACGTCAATTCTTACTATTTATTATGAATTAATAAATATTTACATCTGTCTTATTTACATCGCTATTCACAACAAAACAACAGTTGCAACAACTAGGGAATAAAAAAAGTTAACATTAGCGAAATACCTGTAGTGGAACACCCTTTATTTTATCCTTTTAGAAATCGAATACAATAATTTGGAACTAACAACAACATAAAGTGTAAATTTTGTACAGTAAATTGGGAAAGGGTAACATCAAAACATGTATTAATGAAGCTTTCGCTACTATTATAATAAGTTACTAAAAATTAAATAACTACCTTATGCTATTCTACAATACTAGGGAATCATAGAAGAGCATATGATATCACCAACAATCGTGTATAGTCTATAAAGGCAGGAGGATTGAAAGAAATTTGTATGAGCGTTGATGTTGATTGGTATTTTATTGATTATCACATATTATTTTTAAATGCATTCCTGAATACTATTAACAGCCGAATACCAATGCCTCCTATGCCTCTAACCGTCTGTGAAGTTGGTAGAGGAATACAAATACCAATATAATTCAACCTGTACATATTTACATAGGCTTTAATTACTAGGAAAAGGAATATATACAAACAGTTTAGTACAATCCAAAGGGTTTAATCAATACATAAAGATATAGAGAGAAAAAATAGAAATGTTTCAAATTTTCTAGCATATAAAAGATGGGATAGGGTAACGGTATTTAGTATTGGATAAATTTGACAGGGTTAAAAATTATTTGGTAAGAAAATTTATGAGAGGCAATTAAGATAGATTACGTTGATGGGACTAAGCAAGGGAAACCTCCTACCTAACTTCACAGGCGTACATTTGTGCTAACTACATGACTAGAGTGCTTTATCGGCCGTAGTTACCTTGCGAGCCGGGGGGCTGGAAGCCGTATCCTGAAGCGCCCACAACAACGCCGCTGGTTTGCGACGGATCTCCGGGAGGAGATGGGGGGAAGACCACGGGACCTGGAGAGGGGAAAAAATATAAGTTACAAATATTACTTCGATGAACCGCGTATGTTGTTTCAAGCTCATAAATTAGTTAATGTTAGCTAGTCGTATGAAAATATAAAAATATGAAAACCTCAGTTAACTAAACACTTTTTATACTCTTAGGCCTATAATAAGGTTAGTTTTGATATAGACGACATAGACACAAAGACAAATATGCAAGCCTCCAGAACCGGATACCTAAATTCGTGTTTTAGATTGTACCCGGAGCCATTAGATGCGGATATAGCAAAGGTAACCACTGGAGTCGTCAAACAGGATAACAACTATCTACAACATCTTCTAGAGCCTAATAAAGCAGCTATAAATCCCTAACCAGCAGATATAGTATTCGCAGTAGAACATTCCACACAGATAACTCGCCTAGCTATGGTTCTTGAGTACTGACTCAATTAACCATATACTATAACTATACACAGTATAATAAACGAAAATTAATAAAAATACCCATTATACAAAACGAATAAAAAAGATATTTCATTTTCGGCCTTTCTAATCAACACATTTATAAGTGGCCTTACGACAAAAAGACATATTTTATATCTCAATTAAATACAAATGTAGCTTCAATTGTAATATGTGTAATTATTTATAGATCTTGTCATCGGCAATGATATTTATACAACTTATCTTTAGTAATAAAATTTTGCGAAATAGATCTAAACACAAGTATGTTTGTGTAACTGTTAATAGTAGTTATATAGACAAAGAGATTTCATAACCACGCAAAAAGTATTCATCTTACAATTAAATATGAATAATTGTCTTTTTATCAGTATCAACGTACCGGAAGTGCCAGCTGTATTACTTTCTACACTGCACTCTTCGTATATTAAATTAATTTGTTTCCCCTTATTATATTTCTAAACTCTTTTTATTCCCGGAAATTGTTTAAATGCAGAGGGAATAATGAAAACTGGATAAATAGTAATTAATAATAATCTATACGAAATTACAGACTATGATAACTAATCTTAGGAGTGCCAACAGACCTACACTATCTACGAGCAAAATTAGTAAATCTACTTAGACTAAAATACAACAATCTATATAGACAGTTCAAATAGTTGAACTGTGGTTCAACCACAACGTCTATCTAGCGTGATGCAGTTGTGCATTTCGGGGGAAAGGTGTGGCCAACAGACTTAAATAAAAGGCGAGCACCTTAGTCCTCAAGAGAGGCAACGAATCTGTAATCGACTTCAGAATGCATCCCTCTTCTATAAGGAACTAGTTACAAATGTCCATAAGCAGGAGTGAAGTCTCACCATCAAGTGGACGGATCGATTAGAGAAAATACTGGAACGGTCTCAACGGAATCATTTTAATACTTTAAAATCTAAATATGTATATTATGTAAACGGTAATGTAATCAATGTCATTTTCGTATTTTCTATAATTAGCATAAACTACTTTATGAGCTTCACATGTCTTTGCAATTGCAATAAAATATTTAATTTACATAATACGCGGCAAAGTTTCTTATTACATAAACCACTCGGAAGGATGTCATCGGAAATGACAAAATACACTTATTATATCACGTGAAAGTTACGTCCAATGTGATATTTTTAAAAGACGTGTGGCGCCATCTCTTGTTAAGTAGTAGAAAGTCGCCACACATTAGCTTAACCAAAATCAATAAATTTAAAAAGTTTTTGAAAACAAAGTTTTAGTAACTTTTTTGTTTGTCGTGTTCTTGTCAGAAAACCCTTTCTTTGTATCAGGGACGTGATAAAAAAATGACTTATTGCCACCATATTGGATTTATAACTACTTCTACATTGTCATCCAAACCAAAGCTGTATGCAAAATTTCAGCTCAATCGATTGAGGTCGACTGGTTTAAAATTCATTTGCAAGGTACATATAAACACGAAGTAACAAAGCGAGTTAAATAAAGGGTTGTAAAAACTATTAAATAAACAATATCTATACATCAAAAGTTTAAACAACACAATCAGATGCAGTAAGTCTATTTATAAGGATTATAAAACTTTATCGAGTATATAAACTTGAATACTAAATGTAATTTGCAAGTGATTAAAAATATATTTATACATATTTCACAGAATAACTTATTAGGTCAATAACAGCGACAACGTCAATAATGACTTGCATTTTATCAACGATTAACTTCCGTAAGTATACTAAAGTTATTTCGACTTTTACACAAGAACTTTGGGCCAAAAAATAACTATTTCGCTTTCCGTATAGCCCGTAACATAACCGATCTAACAAATTAAGCCACATCGGGTGTGGTCTGAAGTTGGATGGATGGCCGTTGGGTATTTTTTTTTATATAATGGAGTAGCAAACGTGCATGCAGTCCACCTGATGGTAAGTGGCAACTGCCGCCTACGGACATTTGTGATCCACCCCAGATAAGACTAGAATCCCAACTGAAGTCGACCACACATGCGTTACTACCCCTGAGGACT
>DWRA01003575.1:0-11891 GCA_018250295.1 Spathilepia clonius | reverse complement strand
TCAAAACTTCATATCGTGAGTACCCGTTACATACCAAAATGTATCAATTCCGCGATAATATTAGCCTAAAATCATATATAGCATGAGAATTGTTGGAAAGAGCATAAAATATACTAGAATATATAAAACAGCTATCTGCACTGACCCATTCCGTATATACATGCTAAGTGTACAATATGAAGTCAACAAATTTCCTTGCGCTGTCTAGTAATAGAATTAATTAATATAATTTAAATGAAACATTTGTATTGTTGAATATTTTAATGCAAATTTTATTTGTTGGACGAATACAAAATAGGATTGTTGAGCTAAATTTAAGTACATAGGTTATGTATAAAATATTCAGTAACTTTTTTTTAATATATTTTTATAAAATTATATAAATACTTCCTTTCTATTGTTTAACACAATGTTTCTAAACGTTTTTTAATATATTGTAAGAATTTCTTGTTTGTAACTAGATTTTTTTTTAATGTTAACAGTGGCTTCCATTCTGTTTATTACAATAGTAACCGGGTACCTAAATTGTTGTTTAATATGTATTATTGCAAAAATATTATTTAACTTGTATAGAAATTAGTGTTATTAATAGTGCTTACAAATAAAAAGTAATTGTTCGTAGATACACCTACTACGACTAGTTTTTATTAGTAAGACTGTTCATATGTACAATTTACATTTTATAAATTGACATAATTATAACTAAACTTTTTTTTTGAAAATGCAATTTATGCACGCAAAATTAATTTAATATGTAGGTATTTCTCTGTTAGTACTGTTGCGTTAACTTTAATATTTCTGCAGTTGTTAATTAGAAGAAAGAAAACTATCATAAAATAACTTATTCGCTTATCAAAATGTGTACTAAATGTATTATCAAGCACAAATATTCTACAAATTAGTATTATGGGTTATTTTCAATATTTGTCATTTTATCAGATATTTTCGCAAATACTTTAATAAATTACCTATATTTTTTTTAAGATATGTCATTGTTTAATAAAAACCTAAATCAAGAAATATAGCATTGACAGGACGATATGATAAAAACTGATACTTTAAGACCATATTTGTAGACATCACATAAATCTGAATGTTTATGCGCACAACACAAATCTTTCACAAAAATATTTTAAGATTTTAAATATACGAGAACCTTGTGACACAAACTTAGGGCTATGATAACTAGTGGTGCAAGGAACAAATGAAATAGACAATATATTTACATAATTTTATTGTAGTTACTATATACAAGTATATTATTAGAAAATTAATCCCTCCAAATGTGTAAGGGTCCTTGTACACATGACTGCATATAATAATAACAAAATATGTACTATTTACTTTGTGCTTGCAACTTAAGCATTGCACGAAATCATCATGTACAATGACCCTTATGCAAGCAATATTTATTTTCAAAGATGATTTATTTACAGTTAAGTTTATATTTTTTCCAGGACCTAAATGGAGTAGTTACCTTAACATAAAATTAGTTTTAATTTAATTTAATGGCATTCATGTATTACTTGGTGAATGAATACTAAATATATTTTATTTTATTAAAAGAAAATTGTTTTAATTGTTATTATACAACTCTGTTTTACAAAGCTTTACAAGTTTATCTATTGTAAAATGGAGAGTTGGAAAACTCTATGTATTATATATAATATTAATGTTTATTCATTGTTACATTATATGCCTCCTGTAGTTGTAAGGAGCAACCAGTGGCCAGCAATGAGACTAAATGATTCAATTTTAGTTTAGAAACTTGTAGTTAGTTGTTAAAACTAGTAAATAATCCAAATTATCATTTCTTAACTCCCTTTATTGCCATGAATTCATTCCTTATAGTGCACAGTGCTCCAGGCACATCTTCAGTCTCTTGTAATATTCTTTGATATTCCTTCAGCATCTTAAGTTGAGGTGTAGTGCTCAGTACTGGAAAGGAAATAGAAAAATTGATATTACATGTAAAGAAAGATGACAGACCATTTTATAACTTGGCTGCCAAGACACCAAGTGCTGATATTGTCTGGATTAAAGAGTATGATAACACTTAAACAGTACAATATACATTAGTCATGAGTAGCAATGCATTTATGGTGAAACTCCAGTAGAACACAATTTTTTTTTAATTACAAACGTCCTTGACACAAAGTTTGATCAAGACCATATTTGCCATAATTGCGATTGGAATAGGTAACAATATAATCATGATCATAAACTTATTACTACTCCATTGAATACAAGTTTCAAATAAGAATTGTAATTAGCACATTTTAAACTTTACAAAGTTCGCATAACTGAGAACTCGTGATGCAATATGATTAAGAATTTGTAAGTACGTTCTTAACAATATTTTCCTTCATTTTCAATATATAGAATTATTTTAAAATTATTACATTTATTATATTAATACATTTATTTAAAAATTATCCAACAATAACATATATAAAATACTTACACTCGTATTGTTTTGATTTCAGATTTCTCATCATTCGAACTGAATAGTTCTCTGTGTCTTTCTTAGCTTCAGTAAAAAACTGAATGTAGATAACTTGCTTATCGTCTGTTTTTGATTCAATACAATAATACATTTTTAAAAACTTCTTATAATATTTTTTTGCCATCAAAAATGCTTCATGGGTTTCCTTTACCTCCTGTGATAATAGTTTTTGGTCTGAAAGCATAACAATACACTGTTAATCATTAGCATTGATGAACACAATTAAAATATACATATTAGAGACAGCACACTAGCAAGCTGTCTATAACTATGAAAGTGTATATTAAAAGAAAAATAATCTGCCACCAAATAACATACAAAAATGGGCAGTGAGCAGTATTACATTAGACCTATATACTTTGCCTACAAAAACATTACATTATATCCTTTATATATCCCATAATCATACATTGCACAGTATCTTAAAATACAGCAAATAATTTCTTAATATTTATTGCATTATTGAAATGTACATAAGGAATACTAAGTACTTTTAAGCCGGCGATACATTGACGACTGCTCTGGTCTTGCACATGTCCATAGGCGACGGTGTCTACTTTCCACCACGGGCTACCCCGTCTGCCTTACCGTTAGGTAATTTATAAAAAAAAATTAGAACATACCTTGCTTATAATTTTCATACTGGGTTTGTTGTCGCGACAATGTTTTTAGTTTATCTTCAATTTCTTGTCGGAGTTGTTTATTTTTTTCCACAAGAACTTTAAGCTCTTCGTCATAACTCTGGCTTGTGCTTTCTCGATAATTTATACCATGTACAAAACTATCTTCGAGAAGTTTCAGGATTAGATTGCAATGTTCATTTGTATGTAACTCAAAATCTCTGAAGTGTTTTTCATCAATTTCTTTTAAATTTATGTCGTACTTCCAGTTTTCTTCTATAATACTCATCTTCGTGTATTTTTTGTATTTTATTTTTATGTATTATTCGTATTCTGTCCTGAAAACTGTTACAACGCAAATAGTACAATATATTAATAATTGTCTACTTTAAATAATCAATAATATTAATGATTCCTACAATAATACGATAAGTAAAACAACACTTATTTTCGTAACGATTTATTTTCAAACATAGTAGCAGGCAGTCACAGCACAGATTAGTTAAAGTTACACATACACACAGACTATAGCATTGTAACACAGACTACTTAGGAATAATAACAGTTCATGGCAGTGTGACTGAGTATTAACCTTTATAATACAGTTATATTATGCAGTCTGTGACTATCTCAGAGTTAAAACATAATAATAAATTACTCTGGGGTGATTATAGTTTACTTGGTGAAAGGACAATCTGGTTATTTTTCCAAGATACTACTACAGAGTAATTATTAATGTGGATGTTGACATTGAAGTTAGAATTTAAATCTGTTTATAGACATTGACATGAGCGTAACTACATCTTTATTAGGGGCATGGAAAGTGTCTTAGATTAAACCTTTACTAGTCTCGTGTAAAAATGTTCTTCCGTTTTATTCGAAAAAAGGTCTTTTTACTTTATTTTTTTATTATTATTATTTTTGCGAAGCGCGGCCCATCAAAACCGTTGTACACATTCATCGTAACATAATTATTGAGATCATTATTATATTGGTGTACGTTCACATTGAAGGTTATAGAATCTGTCCAAAAAAATGTATTTCCGTAATCTGTGCTAGTTTGTAATCTATAAACTCTAAACGTACTCTGTGGTCTAAATTGTCTGTCGGTAGAACAAGATAACTTAGGTGCACCTTTATGCAGTTTTATAGGTTTTTGTAGAAGACACTATAAACTTACAAGTAATTATAAAAATTGAATAAAAACAAAATAGTTTTATCAACAATTAATATGTTGAATAAAGCTGAGCATATTCTCAACTTTATAGCTTATACCTGACCTTTGTCGTGTTGTAAATGAGTGGAGAGGATGGTACGTAAATGTTATGAATTATTTGTGAGTTATTGCATTAGATAAGAATTTTATCTTGTTGTAATAATTGTAGCTCATGCGAATACATCTCACTTGTTTATTTCAGGTTTTCTCTAGATATTTAAGAAATTTCAAGGCGATTTCTGGTCATTATGTTGGATAGTGTAGTGAGCGAAGCACTGGTGAAGTCTGCTTGGTCCACTTGTGTCCGAAACACTAATTTTATGTTTTGGAGTTATTTGTTGCACACCTTGTCAAATGGGCCATTGTCTCAGTTGTTTCAAAACTCAAACAAATGCTGATTCTTTATCATCCCCTCACAGGAAAAAAGATGGTATGTTTATACTATTGGTTAATTGCATTAAATTACGATAATTATATGTAACATTAACATTGTATGAAATAATTAGGAAATGATTTTGGTACGTTACATTTTGTAGTTAAAATAATGAAGCTATTTTTAACTTGCTACACTAAATATTAATGTAATTATTTATACACCATTTTTTAATTCTAAATATGCCTTAAATTAATGTGATAAACGTATATTTATTTCAGAAATTACAGAAATAGTTACAACCAATCAAGTGCCTTCTGTCATGACCCCTGACTACCCTCAGGAAGAACCGCTTCTTTGTGACAATGAAAATAGTATAAATTACTACAAAAACAACAGTACTGTAGAAAATGCAATTACCCTAAGTTCCTTTAGTGATATAGGCAGTGGTGAAATTGTCAGTTTACAGAGAACTAATGTTAATTGTGAAAAACCTCCAAAATCATTTTATCAGAAGCTGCCTTCCATCCCTCGGACCATGTCTTCTTTGGGCTCCAGTGAACCTAGAATTTCAGAATCCAAAATTAATCAGTTATTTGATCAGTACAAAGACTCTTTAGATGAAGCAATATTAGCAGAAGGCATAGAAAACCTGTGTAACGATTTACAATTGAATCCAGATGATTTTAAAGTCTTAGTGCTTGCTTGGAAATTAAATGCTAGTCAAATGTGTAGATTCACAAAGGTAGAGTTTGTTCAAGGGTTAAAGAATTTGAAAACGGATTCTATCAAAGGTATACAACAAAAATTAAATGACATAACTAGTGAACTAAACAGGGACACTGAACAGTTTAAAGATTTGTATAGATTTACGTTTAAGTTTGGTCTAGATGTTAGTACTGGACAGAGAATATTACCCTCAGACATTGCTATAGTTCTGTGGCGTCTAGTCTTCACAAGCAACGAGCCTCCTATATTAGACAGGTGGTTAAGCTACCTTGAGAAGAATTCTCATATAAGAGGCATTCCCAAGGATACCTGGTATATGTTTTTAAATTTCTGTGAATTTGTGGGCGATGATCTCAGTAGCTATGATGACACGGAAGCCTGGCCCAGTTTATTTGACGATTTTGTGGAGTATGAGAATGATCAAATGAATCAGAATGTTACGAAAAGTGATATGAAAATCCAGGATTGATTATGTTCTGCCAAATTTTAGCTACAGTAAGTACTTAATTCATGTTATTGAGACTGATATCAGATAATGAATGCTACACGTTGAGGTTGGGAAGTAAATAAGTATGATAAATGGTTTTCATAACTATATACACATATGATCGTTATAAAAGGAACTAAAATTGAGTGGGTTGAAACAAATGTAAATAATGTCATTATATATTTTGTAACTATTTGTGGAATTATATACTTAAGCTTTAGTTTTATTAAGCATTGACATTCCAGGAATGGAATTAGCCAGAATTTGTAAATAATTTATATCCTCTTAAAGGTGCCTATATATCTGTATTTGTTCTTATCTGCCAGGAGATTTCTAGTAGTCGTGAAAATTAGCTATTTATATTTATCAATGAGTATGTTGAGGGGTAATCAAATGTATAGGCGCCTTTAAACCGTGTTGCTCTACTTGACACTAATTGCTGTGTACTTATGTACTTGGTCACTTGGCTATACCTTAACTTAGCACCATCCATAAATGCCTGATATTGAAACGCATAATAGTTTTAAATCACTACAAAATGTTTTATTTTCTATTCTATTGAGATTTTAGATTGCAAGATGAAATACCAATATTATTAGTGTTTGATTCTGAATAACATTGTGATGTGTACATATACGAAAAGTTTTATTTTCCTATTAAATCCATATACGTTATTTATTACTATCATACAAATAAATAAAATTAGTGTCTTTTGTAATATCAATATAACTGCTTCTTACTAAACATAACGACAGTAAAATTATATGGCAGTCATAATAAAAAAAAAACAATTATTATTTACATTTTTATCACCCTATCTGTTTGTTTGAGCTGTTCTCCGAAACGGCTGAACCAATTTTCACGAGAATTTCACTACAGATACCTGATGCATTAAGGAGTAACATAGGCTACTTTTATTTTAGAATTCAGCATGTAAAATTGAATACAATTAATTTACTATTTAATATTTTGTTAAAACTGTTGAAGGTATAAAATTTGGGCTATATTAATGCCATGTTAAATTTTTTAAACGCGGGTTTTATCTAGTAGTAGTTATAATATGTAAAATATTGTAATAGGTTTGATCTAACAGTAGGTAGACGTTGAGATTATGTCTGCCCATTCTTAAATTGAAAAACGCGATTTCCAATCTTACACATCGCCTACATTATAAAGAACGTTAAATTTTTCATCAGTGTATTGTAATCATAGATTTAGAATTTACTCCCTATGTATCTCATTTTAATTATTATGAAAGGCTCATGAATACTGTCTGGTTTGTTTCAAATATGGGTCTGATAGTTATAAATACGGAACCTGATAAAATTTATATTCATACAACAACCTGGTGACTCTACTTTGTAAAAACCCATACCTATTATCACAAGAGACTAGGCAATAATTCGAATTGACTAATTGCACTAAATATTTCAGCATTTCAAGATAAGATTTACATTATCATTAGAGAATTATACGGTGATTTTAAAACAATTTGTAGTATGTAAAAAACCGATATATTCAAACCGATATAGGTAGAACACATCACAATACGCCTATTCGCATATATAGGAGTAGTGCTTATTCGCGTATAGATTTATCAGTGATTCTAATTATCTTAAAAATCCAAATAATAATACCCAAATAATAAAGCTGCACTCTCGTATTTTTTATTTATAACAATGGAACACAGGTATTCATTTTTAACATCATTGGCGAAAAACCATAATAGTATTGGGTCCTTGATCTCCAGCATAATAGGTTGAAATTAATGTCAAGTTACCACCTTATTTATCTGGTGACTTATTTTGTATTTGGTGAATATTAAATAATACAAATACGGCAGTTTTAATAAAATTTATTTTATTTTAAACAAAATAATATAGCAGTATTTTGAATGCACGCGAGGCGGCCGGGGCCCCCGACTGAAACAGAAAAGGCACTACGGCGCAGGGAGGCTCTCGCTCCGCCCCGCGCCCTACACTCCCATACTATAAGCAGTCGGCAAATAAACTATAGCACAAGGTGAACCGAGACGGGGGGCTGCGTACGCCTCACGCTTTGTCTGATATACACAAAATATCGAATATGATACAATCCCCACTATACGTAAAACTGATTATATTTAAAAAAAAAGCTGGAAATTTATAAATTCATCATATACATTTTATAACATTTAGGAGGTTGAACCGATGTTATAAGACTGATACTAACCTCATCCGCTATCACTCGCACAACACTTTGTAAGTACTCTGTGTTTCCTACGTTAGAACAAATTCAATGTCGATATCCCGTGTAACTTGTTTATTGCCACAATTAAAATTCGCAAACCTCTGCCGACGATAAGTTTGTGATTAATTTTGTGAACAATGAAACGAGAGGTACTTCTCCTTCTTTTGCTATGAAATACTGCTGTTGTTCCGCTGCCAAGAAAACGAGCCCTGGAGCTTCGCCTACGTATTGGCCACCAACAAATAATTACCTATTAGCATAATTTTATAAAAAAAAATATTGCAAGTAAATAATAATCAACACTAAATAAACGTAAATAACCGAAAGTTGTGATATACACAAACATGTTACTTTAAGTGGAAACTCAAATAAACATCTATATTAAAATGTATAATGTTCGTAGCAAATTATTTAAATTAAAATATTCTGGTGTTTAAAATAGGGAACAGTATAATAATTACTTATTAATTAATAAGTGAAAATATGTAGGTACACATAATCCCTAAATATTGTTAGGATGATCAATGGGTATGCCCTGCTAAACTCATATTAATGATTGTAAATGCGGAAATCTATGTAAATTACAGTATTTTGTGTTCCCTATATACTTTCTAATTGACCATCATAAAATAATTTTTGAAAGGACTTGCGCTTACACAAATTTTAGTAGCATGCACTACTGAACACTCGCCATTACAATGATGTAAATAAACTGTGTTAAACATACATATTATAATATGCTAATAAAAAAAGTTTAAATATATATCTACTCTCCTACACTCTGTAATAAATACGAAGCAGATGATCACCCTAACAATGTATATATGAGAGCTTCATCCATCTTACAACCACAACATTGCTGATTTATAAGATGAGAGTCATGGAATAGCTGGGTGCTCCATAATATATTTTTATTGTACTTTTGTCCACAATATGATAAATAACAGAAAAAAAAACAATGTTTTTTGACAGAAATAGAAACGTTTGATTTACTGCAATAAATGTAATGAAACAAATATAATGAACACCCAGGACGCCATCAACACTCTAGTAGAATCGTGAAAAATATATAAAGAAAATTCGTTTAGCAAATTCATAAGCCCTTTTAGTGTAACATTAATTTGTGAGATATTATTGGAAAAAACTTTCAGTACGTGTCAGCAAAATCAGCTTTAATTTATCTTAAAACTTTAGCACAAATAATTTACAAAATAAATATGTACTAGACAAATGAGTCTTATACAAATACTCTTCAAATTATTACAATTTTCGAGCGTTGTGTACCACTGTAGAGTATTATTTAGTATACATTAAATATATATTACAGCCAAATACATTTCATAATAGATAAAAGAAAAACAATATAATTTTGTTTGTAGTGTACATTTCCATATTAATTTTAATGTTCGCACAATTGTACACAAATAAAATTGAGCACATTGATTAATTATTATTATTATTTCGGGCACTTCTTGGACGCCGATGGTGTATACTGTAATCCATATCTAAAATAGATTAAAATGTTACTGTCTTACTTGTTGCTATTTATTGTATTTTTCAATTATCATAGATAAAATAACAAGCACTAAATTTTAAAGTTGCTGCGTATCGTGATTTAATTTAAAACGGATTAACTCGCGTTATGGCAGTGGCTGTAACATAGTTCGTCTTCATGAGGACTAGCTTTTCTAATAATCCGGAAAGTTCGACGATAAAGCGACACACTCGAGCTCTCACATACTCGTAGATCCCAAAATTCAGGATTACATATTACATGCATTCTCTGATGATATATGTAGGTTTTGGAAAGGCCTATCCTAACTAAATTACAAATTGTAGTGCCAAATTTACTCGATCACTTTTAGGACTTTGCCAATGGCGATAGTTTTATCTGAAACAAGAAATATATTATTTAAATAAAATCTCATTAAATATACTATAATATTTTATGAAGCATGTTATGCAATTTTTATTAAACTGTAAGGGAAGCTTAAATTGAACTTACTTTCGTCTCTTAATGTAAATCTGCCCATTTGAGCAAACTTCTTGAACGGTTCTAAGCAGATGACGCCTGCGCATTCTATCCTCATGATCGCCACTTGGTCCTGTTTCACGAAGCGCGGTCGCGTTTTAGATTTCTCCCCCGTCTTTTTGTCTACCAAACAGATGAGTGCCTGTAAAGTATATAAATAAATGTAATATATAAGATTTAACGCTCAATCCAAAGGGTTGTGAAAATAATAATCAATCTACAAAGTTTCGCAACGCCGGGCGCAACCTCCAGTTATTAAATTTCATGCGCACTCATTGTTGGTGTTGTTGCTAAAATTAGTTGGGACGCCATATGAGCGGTTTGAAAACTTCCGATATCTCCCTGCATCAATTCAGTAGCAACGTGATCGAGTATGCTTGAGGCGTTAGGAGAAACCGCTGCTCAGCAGAGACATAAAACAGTCGTGCAACAATATAAACCTAACTCTTACACTACTCTCTTACAAACTCTTACTAGAAAGTAATACTTTCACTGTCGACATGTTACTGTCCAACTGTTTGAAAGAAGTCTTGTTCTCAGGACAAGAATGATTGTGTTAACTTGGTCACTTAAAAGAATATACATGGGTCTTGAACTGGGACCGCCAGCCTAAGTAGCTTTGTTTTTATTGAACATATTGTTCTGTTCTATTAATTTGTTACATGCAATATCAAAGAACACTATAATATAGTAATGGAATAACTATACAACAAAGTTTTGGCGTAGTAAGCAAACAAAAAATGTTAAAATGGTTGCAATGGTAACCTTGACTGTAACTTCCTCAGCTGCACAATGTATGTGCATGACAGCAGAGTACCCTGCACAAATGATGGATTTGTGCTCCAGAATTACAACTTGGGCGTCGAATACCTGCAAAAAAAAAATCATTATAACTATATAAACAAAATAAGTTTAGATCTAATATTAAAAAAAAATTGGTTCTGAAAAGTAAATTGATTCTTGCAAACATTTGTGGGATATTAACTAGTTGCTACTTTGTAGGTATAGAAATAATAGTGTGGGAATTATTAATGCAGCACTACAGCATTCAAATATGTAGCATTTAATTTATTCGATTTTTTTAACTGTTTAGAAGATTGAGTAAATAATGTAATATAGATAATGACGGTGGGGCTTCACTTGGCGTAATAATGTGCTACAT
Organism: Spathilepia clonius; assembly: GCA_018250295.1. Taxonomy (NCBI): domain Eukaryota; kingdom Metazoa; phylum Arthropoda; class Insecta; order Lepidoptera; family Hesperiidae; genus Spathilepia; species Spathilepia clonius. The sequence continues at coordinate 537 of DWRA01003575.1, read as the reverse complement.
TTGACCATACCAAGTCACGTATGATGCCAATATATGGTAAATAAAGCACATTGCAAAAACTCGTTTACGGCCACCTGTCGATTTTTAGTTTCAGACAACTAAGGATTCACTAAAAATGCAACATGTGAAAAAATAATGTCATCATTTACATGGGTAAAAAAGGTAATAGGTAACGCATGGTGTTTACTGTGGGGAAAGGCAGTTAGTAGAACCTTAGGTGGTCAGACTTCAGTTAAACTACCACTACACCTATTTCTACCTTATGGCGACCATATGAATCCCAATACTGTAATCCAATTTAAAATTGAAGATTGTGTTTATAGTAAGGTATATAGATATGAAGTTCTAAGTTAACACCACTAATCAAAGATATTTTAGAATACACCATACATTGTGGTAAATTTGAAGGTGGTAGAACCCTTTGTAGTTCCGGCGGCACCACCGCCACACTTATTTCTGCCTAATAAAAGCAGTGTTAAGCGCTGTTGTGTTCTGGTTTGAAGGGAGTGGTAAGGGAGATAAACTTAACGAGGCATT
>DWRA01003574.1:0-11891 GCA_018250295.1 Spathilepia clonius | reverse complement strand
ACATTTATGTTTTTTTTTGTTAAAACCGCACTAAAAGCGTTTTATATGATAAAATGGATATTACATTATATTGTCAGCTTGTAGAACAACAATTTCAGCTTTTAAAAATTTGTTAATTTTTTTTTCGGTACATAATATTCTGTGGAGCAACGTAAGATATTACCGGTGTCTTTTGGAGGACTGACCCTAATTCTACAGAAACGTGCAATAAAACAACAAAAGCTCGCGGCGCGCATAAATTACGAAGTTAAAACAAAATTTATCGTGAACCGGAACGCGAGAAACAATCGGTATCAATGTTTTGCGTAACGCCGCGTAAACAATTTCTGTGTGTGTTTTTTTATCTAACGCTCGGGGCATTGACCGACTTACTACAAAAGTTGCGCGTGCGCCGACCACGTGACACACTGACTCGCCCGCCGTAAGCTGGTCCGCCCCTCCCTCGCTTCTGGGAGCCGACTAACACGGTTCGTGAGCGATCTCGGTGGCCATACGGGTCAGGTTACGCTGGCCACGATAGATAGGGTACCTACGACAAATGTAGAGCCAATGTCACTCGTTGATTTGGCCTATGGAGATAATTTCAGTAGTTCTATTCACCGAGAGAATGCTTAGTGCGTCACGTTGTTTTCGTGGCGTTCTTTCCGTAATAAACAACTTTGAGGAACTACGATAGGTCACGTAGGTGTGGCCATGAATATGCCATTGATGTTTTCATGGTACGGAGACGGAAGCGTACTATCTAACTGGAGTAGTGTTATTTTTAACACTTGACCGTGTTTACGCCCTGTTGTGTTATGACTGGGTTTATGTAATGATGCGCTGTAACAGTAATGTAAGTGCATATTGTTCTTAATAAGCGTCATGAAGATTGATCGTTTGTTTCTACAGTTCACTTTCTTTTACACTACTAAATAAACTAGAGACTGCGGACATTTAATATAGTTAACCAGCCGTTTGAATTAGTTCTATGAAAGTATTTATTAGTTTTACGTCTGTAGGTGTTTGTGAAGTAAGCGACAGAATTAGAGACGGACATTGTTAAGCGCTGCTGTATTCAGGTTAGCAGGGTTTGGTAAGGAAGACGTACTTTTCCGAGTCGTTCCAACTTAGTCCTCAGAGGTATTGCTACCTCTGACATCTCATCTCATCTCATTTGAGGTTGGAACGCCTATATTTCAAATATTAAACATTTGTGTTTTTTTATTCTGAGTTATATTTATGCAATAATATATTGAAACAAAAGGGTACTAAAGTACTTACATGTTTATTTTTAATAACAATTTATGTACGCATGTGGGTTGTACGTTTAAATAAAGTTTATCTTTATTTGTTTTGTTACTTTACCAAACGTGCTGATAATTGTACACTTGTAATTAGTTTAACATAATCATTCATTTTAAAATTAGATTTAAAAATTGTTTAGGTTGACGATAACTAAGAAAATTTTCAGTAAAAATAATGAAATTCGTATTTAATTTTCAAGGATTTATCGATATATACCGTGATATTAAATTTCAGGTAATATCAGCTAGGATTCTAATCTTATCTTTTTTTCGGCCACAGATGTAGGAGCGCAGCAGTTATCACTTACCATCAGATGGACTGCATGCTCGTTTGCTACTTCAATCATATTAAAAAATGTAAACAATGCTCGGACAAGTAATAAGTGCATAACATCACATTATAGCTTATTAATTTATAAATAAAGTTTTCCTGTGTCATTAAACGTACCTTGCATTAAACTCGCTGTTTGACCAAACCTAACAAATTGCGTCTTATACCTATCACCACCCAGCGCCATTACTTACGGTCGGTAATGGTAAGAAGTTTAACTGCGCTATCTGCTTTCTGCTTAATGTTGCAATACGTTTGGCTGTCACTGCACGGTACAGGTTTCGAACACCTGGCTACACATTTATTGCAGGCGTCATCATTCCCACTCTGAAGGCCACGTAAGGCTTTATAGGCTGTATTAGACCATTTTATTCAAGTGTGTATATTGCATAATTATATTCATTGCAATTATTTTAGACTGTTTTTATTTTTTCTGACAACTCTAGGGCTGGTCGAGAATGTTTTAGGGTTATAGTTTGATAAAATTTGTAAACTTAACTTCAACATCGACTGATGTGTAGTTCAAAATGGTAATTGAAAGCAAGACATCATTATAATATTATAATTTTTTATATACCTAATGTAGACGAGCTCTACAGATATTTTTAAAAATAATTTCTATAAGGTCTAAATAGATTCTCCTATTCAATAGAACGGTTGTAGTATATGTTTTATAATTGTTGTCTCAGAATTTAGCCCATCCTTAATAAATGTTTCATCAAGTTATTTGGCTTGTATTAGGTAGTAACGTAACATCAGATTAGACTAGAACCCTAATCGAGGTCGGCCACAGATGTTTTACTATTTTGAAGGACTAAGTTGGAACATCCCAGATAAGTACGAGTCTTTTACACCATTCAACTCATAATAGAACAACGTTTAACACCGCTGTTATAAGACAGAAATGTGTGGCGGCGGTGTTTCCGCAGTCAAAGCACACAGGATCTATCACCGTATAATTTGTATAATTGACAGCTGCCATTTGGAAGATTTAGCGTTTTTGACAGTTTTATATTCGTGTAGTGATGAATACGTCTACAATAAAATGTAAATCATAATTTAACGTGTCACTCTGACAATCAGTAAAGTTCCCGTGAAGATAGATAAGTTACACAGAATATCTTGTTCATGTTTATTGAGTAAAAAATACTTTGGCTCGTTATTAAAGTTAAAGAAAAATCTGCTTAGTTCATATATTAAAGTAGTTTTAGCGACAAACGACTATAGCAATAGTATTTATTAGATATATATTTGATAATCAATGATAGACGGAACGCAAGAAAAATAATAAGTATGATTGCTTTGAAAATTGTTTACTTAGATACGCAATTATTAATTTTATCTAATAAAGAATTAATGGGAGACTTCGTCAAAAATATTTCTATGACGTATTTCGTAATAACAACATATCGTTCTAATAAGAATCTAAGACGCTAGAGGCGTGCCATGTCAGATAAGCTATCTGGGCTATCTGGGGTCAGCGGGTGTCGTATCTCGCCGTCGGGCATCGAACCCGCACTTGCTTATGTAACGGGCACCTTATCAACTGCTTTCCGGGAAAAAATTTAGTGATAACCTTGAACTTAGCTGTTGTGTCTTGGCACTAAGTTTTTTTAAATTTAGATATTTTTCGCAAATGTAACTGGTATGTTTTTAGCTAAACTAAATTTTCGTTTGCTATATGTTTTTTCTAATATGATTCTGACTTACATATGAGGGACCATTTCAGTTCTCAGGTAAAGCGAAGTGTCTGTAATCGATTTTAGGGAGAATCCCTATATACGGGCGGCAGTAACAACTTACCATCAGGTGGACTGGATGTTCAATCGCTACTACAATCTTATAAAAACTTTAAAATTTATTTGGTATAGCTTTATTATTTTAGAACTATTTATATTATAGAAATAAATCAAGGGACAGTTCTCTATGTAAGTACAATAGAGCTGGACGCAGTCTTATATATTTCTAGACATACTAAACGAATCTCAGGAAAGATCCCTGTATTATATACAGTTACTTACACGTCATTAACCATCATGTCTGTATGTCTTTTAAGGATAATTGGAAAACTCGCCTCTGAATAGCGCGGAAGCTGAAAAATTTACATCAAATAATACAGACATACAAACAAGTTTTCATTAGATTGCAGTCAAATCTTGTCGGAAGTGTTTCGGCGGTGGCCTTCTGACATCGAAGGCTAACCCGTTGTTCTACTAATCCGTATTGTATGCCACAAATACTTCGATGTTCGACATGTTTGTATGAAAATAAATCTTTGTATTTAAAATGTACGTGCTGGCTGGATGAATGCGATCTAAGTGGCTAATATATTTGTATACCTATATGTCTATGTTGTATAATTAATAAAAAAATGCTTACAATATTGATTGTAATTACTATTTTTCCTACTTATTTGCGTATTAGACACTTGTTTTGTATGTACCGCCGATTATTATTTAATCAATTTAATTTATGTTCGAAAAAAAAATTGTTCGAATTGTAAATTTACCAAACGCTACTACTACGGAGTTGATGAGACTGCACAGTTACGCGCGGTTTTTTACGTCAAAATGATACGGCTGACTTCCGACTTATTAGCAAGCTGCGTTCATTTTAAAACTTGAAATCTTACCCTGCGGACTAGTATCTCCTCGTGTATTATATAATGCTGTAGATTAACAAACTACAAGCTAGCCTATTTCTGAAGTTACGTCCACTTCTTTTAGCACGTTTGAGAAAACAGATAAGAGTGTATTTTTAGCGTGAGACTAAGTTGCCGCCGATGTAATACATAATTTATTTGTTGTATTAACTTTCAAGCATTGTTCGCTGTAAGGGAGGTTACGCACGAGCGGCAATAAGCTAATACACCTGTGATATACGCTACAGTCTGCGACCATCGCCGACCGTCGCCGGCGATCGTGTTTGTCAGTAAATAAGACATAAATAAATGATACTACTCGTGTAGTAAGATTCTAGAGTAGATGTATGAAAGACGTTTTCAACGACATTACAAAATATTTTCGTTCGAGTCCCATACAACACGTTGAACTCTTTATTGTCTCACTATCTGAAGGTCTGTTTGCACGGAGATTATGGTTTATTGTGTAATAATATTTCAAGTGATATACGAAGGTATGTAAACGGTTTCATTACATTAATAAGTACCTGTGTAATATAGGATTAAAATGAAACTTTTATTATTTCCTAAATAAGTTTGAAATTGAAGTTGTCATCAGTATCCGTATAGAATCAGGACAAAAGTGTAAAGTTTTTGTATCTAATCATAATACTAATTCTTTAAATATAATAATAACAGTGTTAAGTTACGTTCTGCTATTACTATTTTTGTAGGTCTCTTACCATCAGGTAGAATAAATGCTCCTTTGCTATTTTCATTATATAAAAAAAAACTAAGTCCAGAAGTAGAGTCTTATCCTATTTGGGGTTTATGGGCGGTAATATTTATTATCAGAATGCCTACATGCTCGTTTATTACTATAATGACATAAGCAAAAATATAATATATATTTTAGTACGATATATGTTTTTACAGGGTATAAATTCCTTATACAAAGAATTGCACTGAGCAACGGAACTCAAAATAACATTGCCAGTGGTAAAAACGTAAATAAAAATAAAAAGATTAAAAGAGCGTCCGAGTGGTCGATCGATCCGGTGCTTAGATCATCAATCTCTCCGCTTCTCGCTTCCTCCGGCGCCAATTATCCGCGACGAGGGAGACGGCGATAGCGCCGCTGCGATGTTAGACAGAGATAGATAGTGAAACAAGATGGGTTAAGGATCGAGGTGTTGCGGATTGGGCCGTTCGGATAGTCGGAGTTTTACTGATTATTCCGAATATAATCTTCTTACTTTATTTTTTTTTTAATTATCGGCTTTAAAGTAAGTACATGTTTCCAATATACCTTTAAATAGATTTAAATCGGGAATATCCATGCATCTCATTCATTGAACAGATGGATTCTAATTAGAAATGGGTCTTATAAGAATATTTTGAGGTAGGTACTTATATTTACATAATCTTCATATGATATCCACAAATGGAATGTACTAATAAATCCAGTTACATTTATTTTGTAATATATAATTACATAGATAACCTACTTTTGAAATGTGTGTAATATTTATTATTAGGCGCACGTAATAATTCTTTTTATTGTAACGTACTTATCTGATGTATTTTATCATTAAATATTTCGTAAATGTCTTAACATTAAATACACATTCAAAGTAAAATTACTAGTAAAGACCAGTAGAGATTTATTAAAAGCTGTTTGAATTTAACTGATATAAATCTAATCTAATTATACTATACTATAAATAAAACTGGCCGCAAAATTTCTCTATATGCTGGGTACTTGTAAATTATACGTATATTGAACATGTGTATAAGCGTCGATAACGGTTCCAATCAATTCAATCTTATTTGTCCATCATTGTCTATAGTTCTCGCGAAGTTACACAGCGTTTCCGAGCTGATATCAGGGCAAGTGCAGTCGATGTACGCATTCAAGGCTACGTTGCCGCGGCGCCCGCGCACCTCACGCACACACGCGCGCGCGACACACTGCCAATGCTGCATCGTACGTTACTTGTAATTGGCAACGATTAGCACAGGAAGACTGGTCGTGTATGGCTTTTTTTCTCTGTATAAATAGCGTCCTATCCGGTCAACTGAGCGCTCGTTGGATTAGGTTATGTTCTTGCCAGTTGCCACTATTACTTCATTTGCGGCCGCCATCTTCGTTTTACGCGCAATGACGAATACGCCGTAATAGTAGTGTGCGATTAACAAATGAATTTCTTTTTCTCGACTAAAAGGAGCGGCGTAGATGATTAATGTTGTAATTAGAAGATGTTATTCCTTGGGCTTCATTTATGAACTGCGAATGGTTAATCTGTTTGCGGCGACGCAATTATAGAACGGAATGTTATTTTACATTACCATTAAAACTCTATTTGTATTATTTTAAAGGTGGTAGAATCGTATGGTTTTGTTGGGAGGCTCCATCTCTAATTCTATTTATGGTTTATTTTCGTAATAGCTGTGTTAGAGAATTGTTATGTTAAAGCGTTGCAACTTGGTTCTTAGCACTTCGTTTTTGATTTCACGTAGAACTCCAATTCTATTACAAATAATTTATAGATGTCCGTATATAGCGGTATTAACGTCTATTTCACAAAAAAAAAACATATGTATTGCTCCAATATCGGAAATAAATTATGTTTATGAAATAATATTTTTTTGCCTTTGCTCGACTTAATGGGAATAGCGTGCCCTCACATTAAGTAGGCAAAGACAATTCATAATTAAATATTTTCTCCCGCTAAATGATTAATTTATGTTTCATTACCTTTTTTCGCAACGTTATTAAACAAACCAACTAGTTCGTTTAATAAAGGTGGCGCCTACAAACTGCTTCAATCAAGGAAGGTCACAGCTGCATACCATACGAATAGACGCGATTGCATGTGCTAAATAGACCAATAGAGAGCTGAATACTTAGAAATCTTACTGATGCTCTTATTGGTGTCTGAACGAACTAAATTATTGTCAATCTGGTTCAAATAGGATGCTATGTGACAGGGTTTACTTGCAAAACGCAACGCAACTCTGCATGCAAAATTTGAGTTCTTATACTAATTACTTATCCTTTGTTTTTAAGTGGTTCAAAGTCCGAAAATGACATTAAATATTCGGTAAACAAAAACCTCTTACTGAGTGGAAGTATGAAGTAATTTACCTACGAGTAATGGACGTTAAATGAAATCTGTTGACATACATGCTTTTTTAAATTAAATTAATTGTGAAAAATACAAAATGGGGTTTATCGAAAGAATTGGAAATAAACGTTATAATATTCTCACAGCTAAGGTCTAAAGTTAAAAAAAACAACAACTTAACCTTGACCGTCCATAAACAAAAAATCTTTTCATTTATTTACAAAAGAACAAAGAAATTTGAATTTGGTCGACCATAGATAAGCTATTTAGACAATTCTAGTGCACATGTGATGGACGTGCTTAGTGTATCTGGAGTGACAGTCAAACAGTAGAGGACAGCAAACAGTTCAAGTGTTTGTGTCCCGCCACATTGCCTTGGCGCGCGCAAACACTCCACGTGTCGATACCGTAATGTCAATATCCTTGTTGTAAAATTATTTTAGTTTTGTCAAACTGTCTGACAACTATCCGAAGGTATATTAACATTTAAAAAAAACATTTAAATATTTGTTTTCTTTTAATGGCTTTGACGTACATAAGTTCAGTCAAGGAAAACAAAGAAATTCACAAACGTCAAAATATTTTACGATAGCTATTGTATGTGTCTCGCTCACACTTTGTAGTAATGAATGAGAAGAGAATAGAAAACCCGCTATTTTGGATTTCAATATTCATATTTTAATACTAAAATATATAATATATTATATTACATTATGGAAATATTTATTGAATAAAAATCTCGCTTCTTGAGTTTATAATATCTTAATTACTGAATGTTTGGCGAAACGATATTTGTAGCAATGCTTTGATGTTAAATAAAAAGAGATCTAACCTCCATTCATACCTCAAACTTTTATCAACCAAGATTTTGCTCAATGAAAATTTCGACATTATTAAAAATTTAAGGAAAACCTAATTATGAATTTCCACTATAGAAATTTAAATATCTATTTTTAATAACTGTACATTTACCAAACGAAAAAATGAATAATAATATTTTGTCTTTGCCTATTTATATTCACCTCACACTAGAACGCTTCAAGTTTTAAAGTAATAGGCAACTTCACATCCTCATATAAAATAAAACAACATGAAACGGTAAAAACGTCATAAACACGAAGACGTATCGATCTCATTACGTATTGTCAGCCATATTGGAACGGCGCGAGAGTTGGCGGGAAAAAAGCGAGTCGCACGCGCAAGCGGTAATCTGCGCTGGAATTTTCACTTACGAGAAAAATATAGATAGTGAAAACTGTAAACAAACGCGTTACGCTGCTCGATGGATGTACTAACCGCAGAAATAATAGAAAGTATCGCGAAATTGCAATAATGTATAAATAAGTAATATTTAAAGCTATTTGCTATGTTGCCGGTTAACACAACTATAGGTGAATTTTAAAAAAAACGTATTTTTGTAGAAAATTAGAGACTAAAAATTAAAAACATGTCTGAAAGGAATCGAATATGCTATTCTTCGTAGGGGACGACAACTATTCTTTAGTAAACAGTTTTCCTCTTCCAATGCACATGGAAATTAGTGTTTGTTGGTAGCTTAAGATCTGCTTTGGTCCGCACTATGGATTTCTTGCTATGTATATAGCTATGCTGCTATCTACATTACCACAAAGTGCAGCGCAGAAAAAATTGATTTGTGTTGTAATCATTTAATTTAACAGCTGAGTATAATTACACCGTTGATTGACTAGATTAATTATGTAGACTTTCCCTTTTAACTTCAGATTCACTAAATTGTCTATGTTTAACGAAATATTGTCCATGTTTTCATTTTAACGTTATTTTGAAACGGAAATGATAAGTATATCATATGTATTTATATTAAAGTGGTTCGACAGAGGGCACCATTGTCACGTATAATTTTGTTTATAGCAATTATGTTAAGCCCTGCTGTATTCTGGTAGAGGAGGGATATCTACGCAATTTAGTTAGATATTACATTATCTAACTTAGTACTCATAGGTCTTTAATCATAATGCGTTTTGGATAATAATTAATTCTAATCTGGATTGATGATTAATGTTATAAGAGACACTAATTACGTGTCGTACGTAGTCATGCAGTCAACCTCATACTTGCTTTTATACATCATTCATACATGTTTTTAGTTCAAATGTTTACCTCAATCCGTATCCGGGAATTATCATGATACCAAGTTCATTAATAGTATACCTAACACACGTGCTCTAAATGCACCTGCACAACACTACTACGTAATATGTGTGTGCCGGCGTATTGGGAATTCCGCGCGGCAAAAATTATCTATGGCTGTGTAATATTTTGCAATGATTAGAGAATGGACACGGGGTAACACGTGACAACAGACTAAGCCACAATAGAAACAGTAAACATTTTCTAGATTATAGTGTTAAATTTTTTGATTTGTCACTAATAAAAGATCTGTAAAATTGTTAAAAACAAAAAGTATGATATAAAAAGATTGACTGATTGACTCTTGCTACTACGTCGAACGAGAGATTTATACCAAACAGTGCTGGAAATACCAGAAATATTTTTTGTCATCAAAATATTGTTATGTTGTAGTGCGTATGTAAAGATTATCGAGATCGTTTGACCGCTCAAATTCTCGATAAATAACAAACACAATAGCTCAGATTAACTATCATGATAAAAGTGGAGAAATAGGTAGCATAATAAGAAAACCTACAGACTAATTCTCGAAAGTTAACCCGACTTTGATGGGATGATACTACTATTAAAAATAGTTGCAGAGATTATTCTGTTTGGAGAAATAAATAAGAGTTACTATAAGCTATAAGTGGCGTTAATATAGCTCGTAGAGTGCACTATAAGTGGTCATTTGTTTGCTGTCGGTACCGGCAGCGGGTAGCGTACAGTTTTTGCGTGCAGCGCGCCGTCCACAGTGAAATTGAAAGTGGAAACTGGCTCATTATGACATTGTTTTGCGAGAAAAACCGACCAGCCCAATTACTGAAGACACCCGTCTTGTGAACGTGAATTAGCGATGGAAACGACCATAAATATCACTATATTGTTTATGAAACAAGAAGTGTTGCAATAAGTGAATTCGACTTCTATATTTAACAATAGTACCTAAGAATAAAATGATTCGTAATTTTGATATTAAACAGTTATCTATTGAAAAAATGGTTGCCGTCGCCCAATTTTTGTCATTTTTATACTTTTTGCAGCAAAAAGGAAGACATGTGATTAATTAGTAGCAAAATTAATTTAACTACACGAGCGTGACTAGATTTGAGCGCAATTTTGAAAGCAAAATGTTTCGTATTTTTTTTTAGAATTTCTTTACCTGTTCCGCCAAAATTAATAACATCTCCCATACTCGGTCGCCCACACGGCCGTGTAACCTACTTTTAGTACCCAGAGCGTCTGAATCCAATATTTTCAAGTACTGCTTTCCTGCTATCCTTTGGTGTGATTTGGTATATGGGACGCGCCCGTGCGTTTATTACTCACGTTATTCAACAAAATGGCGTAGAGATCTCTATAAAAGTAATAGACTGGTTATATACATTAACGGTATTGCTTTTCCAAGCGTTTACATTATCTTTTATTTATTTTCTCTCGGATAAAGTACTAGCAATAATGGTCTGCCAAACTGTGAAACAGTATGCCGGCAGTGTTCCCGTGGATGGCGACAGTATTAATGGACTTGCTTATTTTATGGTTTAATCACTCTGTTTTAGTATTTAAAGTATACATATGGGTTTGGTAGCTGTTTTGACTGGTCCTATATTTTGAAGGAGAATGTAATATAAGTATATTAATATAAAATTTAATAGTTCCAAAGTTTTAATATAAAATTTAGTAGTAATAAGTTCCATAGTTTGCCACGTACGTGCAAAATATGGAACGAACTTTCTTGAGGTATTCCCGGGGCGCTATGGCATTGGGCTCTTCATGGTGCAAAAAAGCCCTTCTTCAAATCCGGCCGATGTTGCAAAAGCATAGGCGACGTTGACTACTTTCCATCAGGTACCCCGTCTGCCTTATCGTTAGGGTAACAAAAAAATGTATCATGGAGATTTCATGTACCAACGAATATTCACTAACTAAACGCTTGTAATATATATTTGGGCATATTCCATTATACTTTAATAGGAATATGTTAGTAATTTATGTGTGAAGTTGTTGAGTGAATATAAAGCGGGTCGAATATATGGCGGCTTCTTACAAAAGTTTGGGAAATATCGGGCGTAGAGCACCACGCTCGAGCGCACACCACTGATGGTTCAGCCTTAGGGCGCTTTCAATTTAGACGACTCAAGTCGGACTGCTGCCGCACGACAGCCGGACGGTTGTCGTACTGCACACGAGTATTTTACTTCATACATACTTGATTTGGGAACGTGCGCGTGCAGTCCCTCACAGGTCCGTTAGCAAAGGGACAGTATAGAGATTGCTATTAACTATGATTTTGTATGAAATACACAATTGTGTGTGTTACAACAATTGACCTATAGTCCTGCGGTAGTAGTCCAACTTAAATCGTCAACTTTGCAAGC
>DWRA01003573.1:0-11892 GCA_018250295.1 Spathilepia clonius | reverse complement strand
GTTGCTACCCCTGAGGACCAAGTTGGAATGCCTCGTTAAGTTTATCTCCCTTACCACACCCTTCAAACCAGAACACAGCGGCGCCTAACACTGCTGTTATTAGGCAGAAATAAGTGTGGCAGTAGTGCCGCCGGAGTCGAACTACAAAGGGTTCTACAACCTTCAAAAAGGTGACGGTTACAGATGTTTATGAATAACAGTGTTTATCTACCATCAGGTAGACATATGCACGCTTGATGCTTGAGTGTATGCTCTGTTGGTACTACTGTATTATAAAACAAATATTGAATAAATATCATATAAAAATTTGTAGTACCTAGCATACATATAGCATGTCACTTGATAGGAAAATAGAAGAAGAGCCTTCATTGTCTAGTAAGGAATTTAATTAAAGCCTATACTATACTTAAACATTGTATAAAATATAAGATCATCTTCGATCAATAACCTGTCCCTAAGATAGTGTCTTACTTAACTATAGCGACAATCAAATCAATATAAGAAATGCATTACATAATCCATTATAACAAAAAGGTTAAGAACCACTATCGCATTAACTTCGTATAATTTAATGTAATAGTGATTCTCAACCTTGCAAATCTTGAACAACCTATCCCTACACTAATACTGTACCTTAGCTTGCTGTTGCCAGTCTTTATAAGAATCTCTCTCATACTCCAGTTCTTTGAGCTTATTGGAAACATGTTGCAACTCAAACGTCTGCTTCTCCAGCTGGGTCTTCAAAGTTGTGCACTGTTCCGCTTTGCTCGTCTGCTTTGCCACTTCCTTCTTTAGCATTTCCACTTCTGACTGTGCCCCTTCTAAAGCCTGTAGCATGGATAAAAAGAGCAAATAAAATAATAAAGATCGATAACAACATAGTATTGAATGCAGAATATTCTATAAGATTGAAATAAAACCACTGAGCACAATATTAAGTGACTATTTACAATTTATCTTTGCAGAAAAATAAAGTAACTTTGTTGTCCATAAAATGTACCCTATGTTTTAGTTTTTCACATAGCACCACTTTTTAGAATATAATCCCTATAGAGGAAATTACCTGGTGCTGTGATAACAGAATGCATGTTATTTTTTCAAAATTGACTTTAATACCTGGCTAGATAAAAGATTAAAAATCTAATTACACAATTTTAATTTTGATCCAAATCTACAGCAAAAGTCACATAAACATTATTTGCTATTCCTAATGCTTTTGAATTTGGTCACTTAAGAAATCCATCTTTTAAAATGATCACTTTACCTAATGAAAGATTTCCTGTTGCAATTAGTATCATAAAGACGGTAATAAAAACTGCTTACCTGTAGCAGCTCATCCATATCTTTTTTCATTTCCGACAGCTGGTCCTTGCTACTCACGTTTGATTCAAGCAACTTGTCTTTCAATTCAGCTATTTGTTTGTGTAGTTCAGTCTTATCTTTATCCCATTTCATCTTGCTATCTTTTAGCTCTTTTTGTGCCTAAAACATTGTAAGATATAATGTATTTTTAAAAGGCGGTAGAATCCTTTGCGGCTTGACTCCAGCAGCATCATAGCCAAACCTATTTCTACCTAATAAAAGGAATGTTAAGCATTGCTGTCTCCTGGTTTGATGGCTGTGGTAAGGGAGACATACTTGTCAGAGGCATTCCAATTTAGGCTTGAAGTGTTGAGATGTTTATGTGGTCAAACACAGATAGGACTAATCACATCTGGAGTTGATTACAATTGTGCAGGGGCAGTTGTGTCCACTTATTTTTAAAAGTGCTGCACTTAAAAGTGAAAAATGATAATTTTAGAATTTGTTTTTTTGCATACTCTATAAAGGCTTCGATGTAAAATGTTAACTATTTTACAAACAAAACAGAGGAATATTTAGTAAACATTTATTGTTTTATGTTACAACATCTGTATAAATTAAAATTATATTCTTTCACTAACTGATTTCTGAAAATAAGTAGGTAGTTAGGTTTACCTGCAGGCAATTTTTTGTTATATAAAAATATATTTTCCCTCTTTACATTATTATCATAGAATTTACAAGGTTTACTATGAATATTACCTCACAAAGATCATCTTTAGCCTCTTTCTCTCGCCGCCGAATGATTTCTATCCTCCCCTCAAGATCTGAGAGGGCTCTCTCATCTCGTTTGTGCTGTTCAACCAAAGAACTCTTTTCCTCTTCAAAAAGAATCTGCATTTCCTTTCGTATTGTGTGTTGGTGGTTAACACGTGCTTCTAGCTTTGCAATCTGATAAATTAATGTGATAATATCATATTGTTGGAATAACAATAAATTCTTGTTGTCTGCACACCCTAAGTTTACAATCTTAAAATTAGAAATGACGCTTTAATTTTTGCTAATGTATAGTCCGACTTGAAGGACTATACACCCTCTATAATTATATTCATAGCCTCTTCCAACTTAACTAACAAAGTGTAATACATCATTATACATGCATCTAAATTACAGTCATTCAAACCAGTCAAGAAGATATACACAAATTTATAGTTAATTAACAATACATTAAATATTTCATACATTCAGCTCATACACAAATTTTAAACAAACATTTCCAGTCCTAGATAGTTATATTGTATTTTTGAGGTAAGTTTTTTGTGATTCTTGCTTAAATTGTGTATTATATATAAAAGGTACCCTATAAGTTAAAATGAAGACCCTTAAAAAAGATGTGTTCATTTTGAGAACTATTTTTTGGTGACGAGTTTTCAACACTGAATACGAGTTGCAGTAACTACTATCCTACAACTCTAGCACTATGAAACTTCAGGGGTCTGTCCGTCTCATTGAAATTGATGTATCAGGTGTTCGTAACGCGTACTAACCACATATGTCTAGCGTTGTGGTAACCCATCCGAAATTTTTATCACATGAAAAAATGTTATCAGTCTTAAAAACCTGAGCTTTAGCTGCTATCAAGTCAATCTTCAGCCGTTTTGCCTCCCATGGCGACGGAGCCGTAGGTCCACTGGATGTGGACTCAGTTCGCGGTTTTTTGTCAGGCGTAGTGTCTCCCGCGCCTAGACTAAACTTTCTTTTCCCAAGTGTCAATAGGTTAGTTAAACCTACAACCAAAATTCAAAGTAAAATACACAATAATAAATAAAATTAAATGGAACAGTAAAGAGAATAATCTAAAACGTTTACCTTCTTTTATAGATTGATTACTGTCCGAAAAATTTAACTTCGGAGACGCCGACAACTTATCTTTTGGCGGATCCGTGTTTATAACTCGCCTGAAAGGCTCCAGAACGTCGTTCAGTAAAGACATATCACCCTCTTTAGCCATGTTGGTAAAGGAAACGATTAATTAAATCACTCACAATATCAATACATAATGAAAACTTTACATTTATAAAATGTTACAAAATAGAAAATAGAGTAGACACCAAACAAGCAGATTTACAGAACGACACCGACAAGACAAGGACAACAGATAATACTCTTTGTACGACAGACTACAACAGACAGACACATAACCACAGACTATTTTGGGATTCATTGCGTCCACAGACTATCTATCCTTCATATTGGCATAGACCAGCGCTAAGGCATATGCCCCATACTAATATACCTGTGTAAATTTGTACTTATTGTTTTCAACCGCAAATAAAAATTATACAGTTGCTGGTTTATGTAGGGTGTTGCTGATCCAGTTGTACATGTGACCATAGCGTGAAATCTGAGACGAAATTCCATTTCGCATAGGAAATTCCCATTTCTCTTTCATTTCATCTTTTTGCTCTGACGTTTAGTTATGTCAAACAGACAATTATTCATTCAATTCCATTTATCTGTTATCAGATGTTTTGAGTTGAAAATTTGAGGTTAATCTAGTATTAAACGAGATAATAGTAGATAACCATTATAGTTTAATTAATATTTATAGGTCCATTTTTTATAACTAACATTCGAATTTTTACCAACATGGAAGTAATACAAAATCAGTATTTTTCTAGTTACGAAGACTTAGAGGTTTGTATACATGACTTTATTTTTAAACAGTCCAACTTCAATGTTTTGGCTATATTTTTTACGTTTGATTTAATACTGCATTTTACAACTTTTAGGTTCATAAATTAATGCTTGAGGACAGCCCAAGAACAGAAGCATACAGGAAAGCAATATTTAACAATAAATCATACTTTGCAAACAAGGTTGTTATGGACATTGGCTGTGGAACTGGAATTTTGTCTATATTTTGTGCTCAGGCCGGGGCACAAAAAGTCCTTGCAGTGGAGGCCAGTGAAGTAGCCAATATAGCTAGAGAAGTAATTAAAGAAAATAACTATGAAAATGTTATTGAGGTTTGTAATATTGAAGTTACAATTGGACCTACTTATGCAAACAGGAACCAATCCACACAACAATAGTTTTGAAAAAAAGCCATTCTTGTCAAAATTTTGTATAGGTACTGTACAATTTTAGGTTATTTTTAATAAAACCTATTTAAAATATTGTACAAAATAATTTTTTCAATGAATATAAGTATAATATTGTTAAAAATCATTAACATTTTTAATGATTTTGGCATGTGTGTGGATTGGTTCCTGTTTGCATAAGTAGGTCCAATTATTTAGGTGTTTTATGAGAAACTGACAACATTGCAGGTTGTTGATGGTCAGAAATTGCACCATGCAGTTTATTAGTCACATATTTTTTTGCTAAAATAATTGTTGTTATTAGCCCAAACAGAATATAAATATGTTATCATATTGTATGTGAATAGGAATTAAACCTTATCAAGGCTGTTCATGTACACACCCTTAATTTTTTTTCCTTTAGAACAAAAAATATTCAACATTTTCATGTTGCTTCATATTCTTCTGTACATAAATATTGATCAGTATTTTTCACAAATAATGATTGGTTATTTTTAAATTCAAGGTAATTCATAGCAAGGTAGAGGATGTAATTTTACCAAATAATATGAAGGTAGACATTATTGTATCAGAATGGATGGGCTTCTACCTGTTGCATGAAGGAATGTTGGATTCAGTGTTAGCAGCTCGGGACAAATTTCTAAAGGAAAATGGAGTCATGTTTCCAGAAAGTGCTGTTATTTATGTAGCTCCATGTAGGTGAGATAGTTATTCGTATGTTAAATTGTATCAACAGTAAACATTGTAACCAAGTGTCAAGCATGACCTACATTTTCAACTGACCTTTCAAAGGAAAGATCTTGGATTTTATCTTTGGATTAATGCAATTTTTTTCTAAACAACATTTCATTGTCATCTTCAGTTAGAGAACCACTAATAAATATTACTTATTTTCATAATAACCAAAATTTTATGGTACATATTTCTTATTGTTCTATTTTATTGTTTTCAATCTTTATTAGACAGTTGGGACTTGTTAAATATTTTAAAATACTGAGGGGTCATAACTACCATTTGCTGTTTTTTCTAGCATTTTGTTAAGTTACCAATATGAAATCAATACAATATGTTACTTTTATTTCCATAATAACCAGTTAAATGTAGCCTGGATGAGATGGTGCCTAAAAATTCTGTCTAATTGAGTTTTTTTTGTTTTAGTTTTTTTGGTGAAGGGCAAACCCTCTCATAGAGGCATTGTGACCTCAACATGTGGGTGTGTCCCATACCTTTAAAACAGTGTTCTATTTTATTTCAGTGTACCTACCCTGTATGATAAATGGAGTAATTTATATGGTGTCTCTCTATCAACATTTGCTGCACATCTACGAAAAAGTAAAAGCAATAAACCAGAGATAATGCATATAAATTCAAATGATTTGTTGGCTGATGAGGTAGCACTTTGCTGGATAGATTTAAAAGAAGACAAGGTTTCGGATCTGGATTCTTACAGTATACAACATGTTATAGGTATGTGTATCATCATATTTAAAGGGACTGAATTATCCATGTTTCTATAAGTATATGAAAAATGGTCTAGAATAGCACCAATGCCCATCGAATCCCATTGGTGAACATGTAGAGGTTGAACAAGTTAACTGATTGAAATTAAGAAGATGAGTAGTATTTTCTTCAAACGTAACTATCTACAGCAAAGCCATTTTGTACAATAGATGAAATTACTGCACAATATTTTGTACTATAGAAGTAGGAAACCATACCAAATAGGTCAAACAAGAAAGGCAGCACTATAAAACAAAATTATGAGTTGCTGCTGTTTAGTCATAGAGTTTTTGGTGCCATAAAAGTATTTTTTATTATATGTACACTCCCGCTAAAAAGTATAGGTTCGCTCCTCTAAAAAAAACGTCATAAGAAAAAATCAGAATTATTTTTACTCCAAAAGTAGGAGAAAAAAAATGTCATCAGAAAATTCTGAAATAATTCTTACAGGTTCATGCTATTTTCATGCAACATTTGACCCCCTTCATATTTTTTCGAATTTCCCGCCGTTTTCGAAATACGCCAAATTTTGTAAAATGTTCAATTTTCGTCCAAAATTTTAATATTTTTGCGAAAAAAAATTGAACGATACTTTTTAAAAAATGAAAATGCAGCGTTTGATGTCCTCTTCAAAGCTGTGATGAATAAAATCTTCAAAAATTTTTTTTAAACGACGGGCAACGCATCTGCTACCCGTAAAAAATCGCAAAAAAATGCCCTCTTCAAAATTACGTGGGGACTACAAAAAAAATTGAAAAATTTGCAAAAAAAAGGAAAGTGGAGCTGAATCTATCTTCTTCAAAACGGTGCCTTTTAAATTCCGTTACGACTATTTTTCGCTGAGATATAGAACTTATATCGAAGCGGAAAATTGAGATGAGTGAACCCATACTTTTGAGCGGGAGTGTATATATATATATGTATGTTACAAATAAGCAAATATCTCAAAACAGCAAAAAATAATTGAAACATTTCTTTAAATTATAATAGTTTAGTACTTAGTTAGTAACATGGAAATCGGTTTTACTTTTTTGTTAATTTTAGTATACCGAGCAAAGGTCGGTCATCCAGGTGCTATTTTTAAAACACTTTCACGCAAATATACCTTGTATGTAACATAATGGTTTCCCTTTTTTAGTTGATACTAATATAAAAAAATATAAAGGTACATTAAAAATATTTAACAAATAATTACGTAATTCTGTATTGTTCTCAGATAACCCTTTCATTTGATACCCGTATTAAGTGGGAGCAAAAACAATCAACAAATAATAAAAACATTCTTAAGCTAATAATATATTTTCATCCAAACAAAATATGTATGAAAAAAATAAGTTTATACTGTTAGATTTAACTAGTTTTAAATTCAGGTGCATGATTTAACGCTCACATATGGATTATCAAGGCGAAGTAAATAAAGGCCGGTAAAAACGTATCTATAACAAAAAGAAGGATTTAAACAATCACTGTTATTCACCCCAACATGTTAACAGAAAAGTACTTAACGGATTAAATTCAATTTATACCTTAATTAATACGCAATAGAGCCACTCGAAAGAAATTTCAGGTGAAATTTTCCGCTGATGAAAATTTAATATTGGGCTTTTCAGTTGCGCTAATTGAAATTGTTATCGCGTTTGCAAACGAAACCGTTAGGTGTGATGGTGTGATTAATTAAACTTTACTGTGAAATTGGGCCATTTAGTGTTGATACGTCATACTCCTAATATGTAGTACATTTTCAAAGTGAAACCGGAGTAGAGGGAGATTAATTATGTATCAAGGATAGACCGCTGTGAAACAGGCATGTCTTATTAGTGGAATATATAATTCCATTGAACTTTCTCAAAGTAGGAAAAGTAAATAAAACGAAACGCAATGTAACGATACGTAACTTAATGAAACGTTACGCAACGATACGTGACGTAACGAAATGAAATGTCATATTATGAAATGAATTGACATGTCATATAGATTTTGTTCCGAACCACTAAAAGCGATTTTTGACAACCACAACTCCTAATTGATAAACAGTTACAATTATAAAAAAAGTACGTGTTCTCGAGTTAGTTTTGCAAATGAATTAAAAATAGCATATATTCAGTAACTTCATACTGTTGAAATGTCACGAACTAAGCTAAGTATATCGATAAGAATCCATCAAATAAATTATCGTTGTTAAGGAACAAACTTGTTAGAACTTTTCTCGTTGTTGGATTAATGTGTTGAGTTCTCTCATTTGCTAACAATTCTTTCACAAGACCGATCACGTATTGACGACTAACGAAATTGACTACAATTCGTTAGAGATAACTTTAGTTATTTTATCATCTATCACGTTCCACTGCTGGTGATGAAAAGAAAGGTCTATTTATAAAATCTCATCAACATATCTAGGTACGTCTGCATATTATTCAACAACATATAATTTAACAATATAAAGGAACACATTATTA
The DNA here is from genome assembly GCA_018250295.1 of Spathilepia clonius. Classification (NCBI taxonomy): domain Eukaryota; kingdom Metazoa; phylum Arthropoda; class Insecta; order Lepidoptera; family Hesperiidae; genus Spathilepia; species Spathilepia clonius. The sequence goes on along the minus strand of DWRA01003573.1, from coordinate 3,530 downwards.
TTTACTACGCTGACTGAGTCTGTATTGTATTGGTGTATTGTTTGTTTGTATTGTATATACCTTTGCGCATTTTTTTAGAAATATCGTCAATTGCCTACTCCGATACCCGAAGCCGATGCCCGATTATCCCTGTACGACATCTTATATCTGATGAAAACTATCCTTCAATTGTAAGTAAAAAACTGAAATTAGTATCATTGGGCTAACACTAGCGATTCCGACTCCGGAGGCATCACCACCTCACCTTTTTCTGCTTTATAAGAGCAGCGTCAAGCGCTGCTAACCTTATTTAAGATTGATCATAGATGTACATAGATGTCGATTACCATCAGATGAACTGCACACTCGTTTAGTACTTCTATAATAAAAGAAAGTTGCTTAGTGTGTGAACCGCCTTACAATAAAAAACATTCCCAACTCGAAAAGATATTAATATGCCACAAAAGTTCAAATCCATTTACAAAACTCGGTCACTTTTAGCCGAGTTTAACAAAACAACCATTCAGAAAGTTATTATAAACACGAATTGCTTGATTGGCGGATATTAATTTGCGTTTTGAGGGTTCATTTTTTCTTCCCGCGAACTTTTATACTTCCGGAAGTTAGGCGGATGGAGCTTTGTGAAGGCTTGGGGCTGATCTGTTTTTGCAATATATATTAATATTTACAAAGAAAATGGATTTGTGGTAAAGTGAAATAAATACAACGATAGTTTTTAATGCATAATGATGTATATAATATTTAAAAACGCATAGAATGCCGTTAAATTACTTGAAATAATGTTTACTTATTATTAGGTGTAGTTTTTAAATTAAATTACATTTGGAAACGAGTATGCGGTCTCCCATGTATTGCTAAGAACCCGTAATAAGATTGGAATAACTGATATAGGTCACAAATGTATTCCTCGAGGATTTAATAACAACTCCATATTTTTTTTATAAATTGGAGTAGCAAACGAGCATGCAGTCCACCTGATGGTAAGTAGCAACTGCCGCCCATGGACATTTGTGATCCACCCCAGATAAGACCAGAATCCCAACTGAAGTCGACCACAGACGCGTTGCTACCTCTGAGGACTAAGTTGGAATGCCTCGTTAAGTTTATCTCCCTTACCACACCTTGCAAACCAGAACACAGCAGCGCTCAACACTGCTGTTAATAGGCAGAAATAAATGTGGCGATGATGCCGCCGGAGTCGAACTACAAAGGGTTCTACCGCCTTTGCTATAATATTACATGTCTATCTCATTTTGATACGGCAGAGATACTGCGGCAGTTAAGTGTAGTGAAATTAGAAGTGTGTACCACCTTACGTAATAAAGATCTCACATGGCCGGCTATGAATTATTCTGTTGTTGCAAATGTCCGTAGGCACCGTTGACTACTTTTCATCAGTTAGCCCTCTGCCCTATCACGATTTTTAATCAAAAAAGCCGTAAAGTAACTATCCTATTGCACGACAATAAAAGTATAACTTCAGTAAACCAAAATAAAAATAATATTTTTCTGATTTCATTAAAAAATAACGACATTTACCTGCAACCCTACCAATTACGTTTAAAAAAATTACATTGTTGATATAGAAAGTAATGAGACCAAAGTAAAGTGTAGCCACTGCACTTAATTTTTCAGAGTTTACTTTCAGTTTAAGTGCATTACTTTACCAGCGGCTATTTTTGATCACCACAGGGTAAACTGTGAACAGAAAGTTTGAGCATAATCAAATTATTTTATGAAACTGTAAGCTACGTTTTCTATAATACTCATAACATTTGAGAACTTGGTATCTATATAATTTTGGTGTCGGTACATTATTAAGTAAATCAATAAAATATGTCATATTTTTATTCACTTGTGACAAGGAATTATTCTTTGTACAATTTATTTAGCATAGAATATTTCAAATTAGTCCATTTTTGTATTCCGATGGATGTCGTGAATTTAATTAAATTCAGAAGAAAGAAATAAAAATCTACATCGAATCCAACAGTATTTTTCAGGCCCATGTACTGATAGATTTATTCATAGAAATGCCTGTTAATCCGGAGATCGTACAAGAAACCCTCTGCGTAGCATTCCTATATTATAAACGTGACACGCGTTTCTATAAAAGTTTAAATGATCTCTCTAAAGAGAAACTACTCTGCACTAATTTAATTACTATGACCAAAAGCTACCCCGTCTCTTCGCTTGGCTAAAGTTTCGGATGTTTTTCAATAATGCAATTGCGATTGGGGTGGATTTCACCCTCGGGATATATGGTTTATGGAAAAGGGTGCATTTTCCTTGATAACTCTTTTTTCCGGCATGAATGTATTACGTGATCACTTAAGGTTGTATGATATCAGAATTTATGGCATCAACGATGTCTCTTGAGATATACGCGATGTTTTCAAAAAATTCAAATATCTGTATTAATGTAAATGTAATAAGAGTTGAATGTGGTACAATCGTGACAACCAGTGATAACCATCACGTGGACTATACGCTCGTTTATTAATTGAAATTCACGTCAAAAACATAACGAAGCCAATTATAACATGTTTTAAAAAATGTTGTCGACGAAAGACGCAGTTAGCAAAAGTTAGAACGCAAATAAAATATAAAATTACAGTACAGTACAGACGCGCACGAAAGCCTTCAGCGAATTAATAATCGCTCTCAAAAAACGCCGTAAACAACACATGTGCGCGAGATCGTGCAAAAAATAGCAGAGTATAGTCGCAAAGCTTTGTACCGGCAAAGTCATCGTGCGAGCTGATTCAATTTCCATGTTAATCCATACTCTCCTTTGTAACAAGTCTACGTCTGTTCGAAACACTTTGTTTTGTGACTGTACTGTGTTTCATTTTTCTTAACATGATCATTTTTTATATTAGTAAATAAATTATAGGTATATGTAAATTCGAAGTAAGAACACGTATTTGTTACCATGAGAAAAATATGCATTTTATGACTGTATGAGTTAACTTTGAAAAATATTAAACTTTTATTTTAACTTCAACTAAATCTGACTTAGCTGGAACATAAATTTGTTTTCTCTGAAGCATTCGGATATTGGTGTAATTTTGTATTTAGATATGTATACCGAAATATGTAAGTGTTACAAGATTCTAATAACTAACATGTGTACTTTCAACATATCAACGGTGTATAAACGTAGAATTTATCTAGTTTTTTTATTTTTTATCAAGAAAACCATTACATAAAAATCCTCCTTAAGTGAAAATAAAACCACGTTTCCTTAGGGACTATTGGACTCAGTCTCTCTCTTATAAGGTTACTGAAAACACATACAAAGCATCAATCATTAATCAAAACGCATCTTCTACCAACGCCTATATCCTTCCTCAGAGTCTATGGAGACTTGTGGCCCAATACACACTTCTTTACGCTGTTTTAATGGTAAAACATCGTGAAGAAGCATGTATTGGGCCTATTCTAAACGTGAGCGTGCTAAACCCTCAATACTAACAGTCAATATAAGACAGACATAAGAAAGGAACGAAAAATAAAATAATATAAAT
>DWRA01003572.1:0-11893 GCA_018250295.1 Spathilepia clonius | reverse complement strand
CTAAATTTCTCCAAAAACAATTCTAGTTCCAACTCTTTATTTGCAAGTCCTTGAATATTTTGATGCAGAATTTTTAACGACCTATTGTATTTTAATTTATTTTTGCCAGAAATACCTTGTGTATTAAATTCACTTAACTTTGTACTTTGTGGTATTTCTTTTGTCATGTTACTTAGTTTAAAGAAATATTGTTAGTAATTTTACTAACATCAGTCTGTAAAGAGGACTGCGTTATAATATTTATAACTGAATCCTGTATATTATAGGCTACCAATGTAGCAAGTCGGTTTTTTATTTTCTTAGACAGGTACATAGTATCCTGAGTCAGAATAAAATTATAAATAAATTTATTTAAGTCAAAGTATAAGATGTCACTATGACGACATGTCAAATTATATATATACAAATTTCTTTTAAAAATGTTGTTATTTTGCTCCTTTGTTAAATTAGAGCAGTACGGAAAGGCACATAAAATAAATCTGCACTTGTACTTATCTTTTAATTGCAACAATACATTTATACACCTATCAATGTCCTTGCGACTTACTTTTAAATGATTTCCTATCATAATTACTATAGTGGTATGCTCATCATAGCAACCACTAGCTATTTTATCTGTAATAAAATTGAAGGAAGCTTCTGGATAACACATATTTGTTACCGTTTGCTTCAAACAATTATTTAACAAGGCACCAAAACCTACACCTATTCTATCTGAATAAATTACTGTTTTGGTGATAACACTTTTTTTGATATAAGACTCTGTAGACTCAGAGTGTTTCACCATGACAGGTTTTAATATATTATGTATTGTGGGCTCAGCTTTATCTGTATTAGAATATTTTGTATTGAGTTCCCTTAACTTTATCATTAATTGCTCAAGGTTTTTTTCAGATTCCAGGAACTTATTATTAGCTTTAGTGAGTTCGTCCTGGAGGTCTAAAGAATTTTGCCTAAGAGATACAATTTGAACCTTTTTTGAATAGCTTTTTTGAATATTTTTTAAAGACTTGACCTTATTTTGAGCCTTTTTGATGAATGATTTTAATTTCATGTATTTTTTTACTTTTTTGCAGGAATTAAACTTTATACAATGTGCAGACTCATTTACGGCCTGTATCTCCTGACATAGTGATACTGAATGGCTGGTCTCGTACACTTCCTTCTCCTGATGTAACTCAGACAGTTGCTGATGTGCTTCGAAAAGTTGCTCGTCAAGAATTTTGTTGCGCTCGAGTGCCACTTCTAATCTGACATGTAGATCTTCACATGCATGCAATGCTGATTGGAATTTTTCAGTTTCCTGTACTGATTCGTCATAGGATTGACGCAGCAATGCCAATTTGTTGTTGAGAGTGAGATTCTTGGTTTTTAATTTTTTGATCTCGAGTTCTAGTTCATTTCGCGTATCAACTTTCGCGTGTAAGTACTTACAAATAAATATTAGGTATCTGTTTGTGATTTTAAATGAACTTCAATTTTATAAGCTTATATCTGACCAGTATTGTGCGGACTGACATTTCATTGGAAAATAAAATATTACTGCAAGAGCGATGCCACTGATTCAACTTGAAGCCGCTTTAACGCAACAATAAGAGTTTAATCCTTAATTTAATTCTTTTAAGGATCATTTAAACATTTAAGCTGCATAGTGTTTTCCTCAAAATCGATGGATTTTTGTACAAACTTTCATTAATTCAAGCCCTTTTCAAAAATACCATATACCATTCAAAAATACCCTTTTTAATGAGTGCCTGCTTTATGAAAGAACCCACTGTTCAAATTTCATATTTCTAACTTCAGCAGTTTTAGGTTTTGCGATGATGAATCAGTCAGTCAATCAGAACAAACGAGTCTATATAATATTCATAGAATTTACATTGCTTATTTGTATGTAGAATGTTTTTATGTTCAATATCGCCCAAACATTTAGCCTAATGCATACCATAAAGTAATTGTAATTGTTCATTACTACACTTTTTAATATCAGTAACATCAATCACGTAAATTATTTAATTAAAAATATCAGTTCAAATCAGGACCATGATTAAAAATAAAAGTATTATTGCCCTTAAACATTCTCTTTCTTTTTTTCGTATATTATTATAATTCCCTTAAAGCAGGCGTGAGCGAAAAGTGTAAATACCGAGGGAATAACGAAACATGCAAATGTTATGACGTCAGGTTAGCTTTGACGGGTTACACTTTTAATATTCTAGCAAATAAATTACCGTACCTGAAATATTTTCAGCGGTTGCTGAAAATGTTTGCACTGAGTAATAGCAAAGTAACATGACGCTATGATGAGCTCACGCCCATTCGACGCGTTTAGAACTAACGACACGATTGCGACGTTCAATTTTTCATATATGTACCTACGTTTTAATTTTTTACTTACTATTCGTATCAATGCTGTGTAATAAAATATCACTGATCTCTACATATCATTTTCTGTATAGGTATAGTAGATACACAATATTTCGTAACAAAAATAGTAGTATTTACTAACCTTGGTCAAAGATTATAAACGTTTCTTGTAATATGTACATAAAAGTACAAATTCGTATGTTGTACATGAGGGAACTTTCAATCCGTGAATACCCTCGGCCGGAGGCAATGTTACCTCATTCACGTCATATAGCCTCATAATTATGTTACACATGGTTTAAATATTTATTTTAAATTAGAACTTTTCGTCTACCTCAGTATTTATTTTGTGTTACTAAAGTTCAAGCGGAAGGTAATTTAAGTACTTGAGATTCATTGTAACCCATGTGTATGTCACAAACTCCAAATATGATAGAAGCTCTATCTAAGATTAACCATAAATAAGTTGTTATCTCTGAGGATTACCTATGACGTGCCTTGCCACAGAGCTTAACAGCAAACTTTGCAACCAGCGGTCACCCATTCAATTGCTGACCTTCCTCGATTTATTCAATTTTTTACATCGGATTAGAATTTTACAAGTCGTGAAGCTACGCGCGATAATTAATAAATGATTTAATAATATAATTGTAGCTAACCGTTTCGATGTTCATCCTATTTATATGATAAAGGGACGTGTCGCTAGGGCAGTCGTAGCGACAGTAATTGGTACCAGCTGGGACAACTGGGAGTCAGGCCAAGTGAACTCCCATTGGTCATGCAACTAACTCACATCGGTTAAACTTGCAACTATGGGATAAGTGGTGACACGTTAACAGTTTGAACTTTTGATGTATATTATGTTGCGACGGTGCAACTTGAAAATTGCTAAGATATTGTATGTAATTATATTACCGATAGAACGTTTTTTAAGACGGAAGTATTTAAATCAACATCGACTAGTTAAATTGTTAAATTGGCTAGTAGATACATATGTAAAGTTAATTTATAATAATATGTTCGTTTTCTGTGATATATATTAGTTGGTCCAATAATATGTGTTAATATAGAATTCAACACAAAATTCACTCGTAATCGATTGCAAATACAAACACTAAATACACAGCAATAAACTGCCAAGCAGCTCTTAGAAGTCACGTAACTTCCACTGGGAAATATTTTAATACCAATGATACTCAGTTAAAAAAGTATTTATGTTTATTGCTTGTCTCGCGGTACCGTTTTCATTCTCACTAGTATTGTAGTTTTCGAACTACTTAAATATTTTATCCCGATATGTAAGAAGTTAAGAATAAGTAAGGAGTATAAAAAAATGATTTCATGTCTATAAATAAATATTTTTTTTTACAGAGGTAACACTACTCACTCTCAGGAATAGTTACACTAATAAGTAAACGTACGCATATTATCGTCGAAACAAAAACGTAAGTACTTTTGAAGGCACTTCGTAGATATACGTACATAGATTACGACTATGTTTATATTTAGATGCAAAATATTCAAACATAGAATTCAATTCAAAATTCACTAGATTGCAAAACCGGCGACAAATCTCGTCGCCAACAAATTTCCCTCACCGGAGAATTGCCGCTAACGAGTGGGCAATATTTTATTCCCGTTTCCTATGGAATTACAAACGCAAATGCCTATAATTAATTTGCTACCCAGATACAAAATATTTGCTTGCCCTCATTTTAATACGCCAACCTAAATTCAATTGAAGAATTATTTTATCCTTCTTTAAATTCAATTTTATAAAATGGAATAGTAAGGACCTATAAACGCTCTTGTAATCTGTAGGTTCTACTGGAAATACTACAACTATGAGTTATTATTAGCAACGTTGATGTATTAATAACGCATATTTTAACAGATTTACTTCTACAAAGGAATTCAAATTGGTCACAGTTTACATCGTAATCCAGCGAAATATAAGTATAGCGCCGAATTCAGAACTAAGTACTGAACCACCATTTTTTTACATTATTTATTAGTTTTGAATGACATACAAGTCGGTTTTTATTTTTCAACAATAATGCTCAACAAAAAGTACCAAACCAAAACCAGTTTTAAATTTCAGGGATTTTGCCGTAGACTCCACGCATAGTCGTGCGTTGAATGGCCGTATTACATTAATAATTTTATGAGACGTAGGACTGCCTCTCCTGAATTAATTATTTTGTCATCTCCTAAGACATCTGTGAGAATAAAAATAATGGTATGTTATTTGGACATTCAGGTCCACTATATGGCAAATTTTATTGTATATCTATAATTTTTATTTTATTTTTAAGTTTTTAGCCACCCTAACGCCACACAGTCCTCGACAGGATACCAGATCTTGACTTGGGTGGGAGATTATTATTGTAATTTTGTATAGTATACTGTATTATACTTACCAAGCCCTTTATTTTGATACCCATATTGATGGGATTGAAAACTACATTATCCGCCATTTTGTAGCAGTGGCCATCTTTGATTTTGATTTTGTATAGTGCACTGAATTCTACTTGACAAGCCCTTTCATTTGATACCCATATTGATGGGATTGAAAAAAAACTAAGTTGTCCGCCATCTTGTAGCGGCGGCCATCCTGGATTTACAATCATATTGAATATAGATAATTGTATTGTCACCAGAATCAAAGGCGTATACCAAATATCAGATCAATCGGTTAACGGAAAGAGAGTTAAATTTCAATTACTAAATTTGACCCAAACAAACAAACGGGGTGAGCTAAATAAAACTGTTTAATACCACAAAAGGTAATAAATGAATTGTATAGGTATATAAAATGCTACTTAATATTTATTTGTAAGCTATGAATTGACGTTGTATAAGTATTTTAAAGACCTTTAGATAGGTAAGCAACGAAATCTCTTAAGCCCCTGTCTTTCACTGATTACAGGTTCGAGATGATATCGTCATTAGACTCATACAGGCTGGGTTAGGTTAGGTTAACATTACATAAATACAAATTTATATCTATTTATAAGTAACTAATTATGGTAAGTTTTTGCACAAATACACGATGACGCTTTGTAGGTAATAACGGAACATTACACGTTTCATAAAATATTGAAAATGCAAGAGGCTTCTACATAATATTCATGTATTAATGTAAAGGTAACGTGTTATAAAAGTAATTTTGAAAGGGGGTAGAGCCAAAAATGTTTTAGGTAACGCCCCCCCCCCCCCCTCACACACACGCGTATTAATCCTAATAAGGATGATTCCTTTTTAATCAAAATATTCAAAGTCTTATGTAAAAATAATGCTCTTTCTAAATCTGACCTCAGCGTAGATACCGAAATCTCTCGTTAACAACGGGGCTCACGCTGATTACAGATTCGGGATAATATTGTCATTAGGTAAATGCTCCGTACACATTGAGGTGTTACGTGTAGGTAACATTAACATAATTGCGTAACCTAAGCACTTGTAGCGCATATTATACAAGATTAAAATAAACACGAAAGTAAATAAATCGATTATCTTGTATACAATATGTAATCGTTTACAAACAGACTTGCAAACTTAAATAGATATTTTATTACTTCCGGGAAAAATATATTGTAACTAGGTAGATCCACTGAATAACTACAAATAAATACAATTAAAGCATCTGTTTGAAATATCAAAATAACTGCTTGTTATTAAATGCAAATAAAAGTATATACGATAACTGCCACCAAAAATAAACAATTTCAATATTTTTTATCTGTGTCTGTCCATCTGTTTTGTCTACTTTTTTGAGGTATTTTCCAAAGAGGCTGGGCCGATTTTCACAGGATTTCCGCTGACAGATAGCTAATGTTATAAGGAGTAACTTAAGAAAATTTAATTTTAGTTTCAGGGCTTACAAAAATTAAAACCCATTAAATCTACCGCGCGTACTCTATTTTGTTAAAATTATAAAATTTCGGTTACATTTATGTCATGTATGTCTTTTAAACACGAGTGAAACCGCAAGGCCCAACTAGTATATCATATAAGTTACTCTATGGTATTACATTACCTTTTATCAATAAAATATTCAAATTAAAGAGGAATATAATATTATTTTCATTATTCTTCATAGTTTTTCCTAAAGAAAAACTCTATCGCCCAGATTCACTGATAATAAGCATTCAACGACTAAACTTAAGCTACAGATTTAGTGACATCTTGGTCGATTTTATGTTACTTTTACGACTATATTATATAGTCTTCTCACTATTGACCGGTTGAAACTGAAACCGAACCTTCGGTTTCTATTCTCACTTTAGTCCGAACAGAAATTGAAACAGTAAGTTTTTAACTGACTCCAAAAAAAGGAGGAGGTTTCTCAAATCGAATGTATTTTGTTAAATGTGTTTTTTTTATGTAACCGATTTTGATCATTCTTTTTTAAATCGAAGGCTGGTGCATCCTTCGTGGCCCCGTTTTTAATTTGGTTCAGTTCTGATAATGGTATCCACGAGAAAACTATACCTATAAACTATACCGATCGGACAGATATATGAATGATGAATTTAGATTTCTGTTCTGGGTCTGGGTGTTTTTGTATTCGTCTTTGTGTGTGTCCATGGCACAACACAGGGAATCATAGTGTGGGGCTGTGAGTGTATAAGGCGTCTTTAATAATCTTTAATATCCTATTTAGTAGAAATTATTATATTATAAACACATATGTGATCAGATTTTAATATGATAAATAAACTAAAAAGACTGAAAAAATTTTTTTAACAAAAAGTGAAAACCAACTTCTGTTTCACTCAAAAGTAATAAAGAATTTCAAGAAATCTTGGTTTAGTACTTAGTTCTGAAATCGGCGCTCAACTTACGTTCCGCTGGATTACGTAAAATGTGTCCAATTTGAGCACCGTCTGTAAAAATAAGAACTAAACCAAAATTTCTTGAATTTATTTCTTACTTTTGAGTGACATAAAAGTCGGTATTTATTTTTTGTTATTTGACTTTTGAAAATGTTCACAATTCACTGGAATTTACAGATTTACAGACTTATAGAAGCACTGAGACAACTTACCCGTATATTTTTTATTCAATAGCTAATACAATAAATGAAATACCAATTAAAATGAGTTTAAAAAATATATATAATGTCAGGCATGGCTTCACGTCATACTGTGGATCAAGTGTCCTCAAAACGGCTACCAGACAAACGCCCATGTATAATCGAACGTAACCACGTTCACGAACGTACGATGCGGCGGTGCCGAAAAGTTCGGTTCATTCTGGGCCGAAACCGTAACATCTTGTTCACCGTAACATCTCCGAAAACATCTTGTTGCCCGAAACCGGAACTAACACCGATTTTTTGGTTGGTAATTACTATTCACTTTTTAATTTCTGCTTTATAATAGCATATAGCAGAGATAGCAGCAAGTTATTTAACTCATTTTATTTTAATATAAGAAATTATTTGGTTAAATTTATGTAACTTACTTTACAAAAGAACAACTGAGCTGAACTCAATTGTAGGGTCGAAATAACAAACAGAAAGAGTCGAACTTTCTAACAAAGTTCAAAATTTCGTAGCGAGTGCTACGTGTCTACGAATGAAATGCTTCTCTTAAGTATTTCCTATTGTTCCTTATGTTAGACGTATATATATATATTATACTGTTCTAATACTGGACGCAAGTCTTTCCTCAGTAATACGTACGTGGAATTTACACTTAAGCAATACCTGGCAGGTTAATATTTTACACACTAGTCATTAAAATGCTACTAATGAATATATATTTAATCAAAAATCCCCTAATGTTTTGCTTGAAACAAAATTATAGAGCTGAGTCACGTTAAGACTCTTAAAACTCTCTTGATGTTTTTGTGTCCCATATAACCTGTATTTGTAGTTTATTTTACAATCCAGGCTGACTTAATTAATTATATTATAGGCTGATATACAGTGTACGTAATTTTCAAGCTAACTTTATTGGTTTCTATTAATGAATATAAACAATTTCCTGAAACAATAAGCCTCGTAATAGAGGGGATTCTCGTAATCCTCGTAATAGAGAGGATTCTTGATTTTTTACAAATGGCATAGGCGGGTCAAATGGCACATTTGATTTTCTCCGAAACTATAAATGTGTCAGGTATCATAATGACCTGTAAAGTGCCCTCTAGTAACTATGAGTAACCTGTGACAAAACCACTCTCCTCTGTTTAGCGGTGTGATGAAGACATGTGTTTGATTTATGCAATTTCAACATTCATTTGGACACATTTTGTTTGTTCGTTAAATTAAGTAATAGTTTTAGATTCATTTATTTTAATTAGTGATATTGTAAACGATGAAATCTCATATTTATTGTTATGTTTATTATTATTATTTTTTAATGTTTAACATTATAAAGCGGACAAAATGACATACCCCTTGTTCGGAAAAAATGACATACCTACTATGGAGTAGTAGGTATTCCTTTTCGTAGGATGTATTGATACACAGAAACTCAATGTACCCACACATAATGCCCTTTTATCTTTTCTGTGCACGAAAATTTTTCATTTCTGTAATCGCAAATGAATTTCAAAATTAACTAGTACCAGACTACATTTTAGTAAATAGTTGAATATCTAACAAGCCTTTCAGTTGGTAAACTCCGTTTAAAAAGTTTTAGATAAGGGTCCAACATACTTTAAAAGATATTTAATATTCTAGTTACTATTCACCCTTGCGAAATGTTGCTACTACGACCTTTAAACTTTAATAAAATTACTTAACTTATATTCAGATGTAGAGACATTCTAATTGTGAATAGTATAAGTTGTACTCTGTATATGAACCATGCATATTTATAATAAAATAATTTGGTTGAAACTATGACCTACCGTTATTAAAGAACCCAGGAGACAGACTATTTTTAATATCGGTGGTCGATGATTTAGCAGCTTTTCAGAAGCTACATGCAGTGATCGAACCCTACTACAGGGTCTACGTTTGAGCGCCGATCGGTGCTACTTTTGGACGCTCGATGTAGCAACTAAACACGAATAACTTGATACAACATTAATACAATCGCCAAAACGCGCATTTTCGATAATGCGACCGTAATGAAATGTCCATGCAATGGCAAAAACACGAATAAATAAAATTTCTTCATTCTGAGAATTTTCTTAGTATTAACAAAAATTTATGACTTGCACATATGCAAACAATAAATTTGTAGTGCTTGTGTTTATAGACATCTTTATTGTACGTAATCCTACAGTTTAAGTTTTAAGTTCCTACATTAAAAGTGTTAATAGAAATGTCATTTATCTGGATTTTTTAAATAATGCATAATAAGTATTATTATGAAAATTTATTACAAATATGTACTATTAGAAATCGCGGTGACGGTATATTCTGAAAATTTATATTGAAAGTAGCAGCCAGTCAGCAAATTTACTCCGGCCCCTTGTAGTTTAACTACCCATTTTATCGCAGGGACTCCTAGGGTTGACACGCCAGATGACGTGTGTATAAAACACATCACGGTCTTCAAAGCCACCGAACCTTTAACCATAAGCTCTACAAATATATGTATATATTGCCATACTATAGTTATTACTATAGATATTACCTACGTTTATTTTAATTGAATTTTAACTTTTAATTACTCAGTAAAGTAGTAGAGTTAAAGAAAATCATAGACAAAGTTAAAGACGCAGCTCTAACAATTTTTGTGTTGATGTTTTGTAAGTACACAAGTAATAAGTACGACGCGCAGGTCATCCAGCGCCGTTCCTTACGAGTTTGGGACTCCTGTTCGATTCTATCGTATCTAAAAAGTAAATATAATCAAAAACATAAAATGTTCAAAAATCTCAGTCTCGCAACGTAATTCTTCTACCGAAAAAAGTAGACAGATATAATAAACCAAGTCAGCCAAGTTAAACCAAGTCAGCCAATTTGTGACTCCGCTCTACATAAATTATTTTACGGTAAATTTATTTTGTACTTCCATTTTAACTAGACTTGAATATTTGCAACATGATGATGATTGTGTTAGAACCCCTTGTTCTTCGACTCCCGAGGCACAACCTTTGAACCTATTTCTACTTACCAACCTAATAAAAACAGTATTAAGTGCTATGTTACGATTTGCAGAATTTGGTAAGCGAGACATACTAATCCAAGATTCTCCGACTTAGGCCTCAGGGACTGCAATGCATCTGTGACCGACCTCAGGTAGGACTTTTATTTAATCTGAGGTTGATTACAGATGCCAACGGACGGCAATAGCCACTTACCACGAGTAGCAGTCCACCATGCTCGTTTGCTATTTCCGTAACGTAAAGAAGAACTTCTAGTACACGTCGCGATGAAAACCTGTAGTTCGATATTCCGTTACGTACCAAACCAGACACTTATAGGAAGTAATTAGGTATCAACTATAAATTTAAGAAACAATTTTACTACCTATATCTAGGCATCAGAACTGAAATTGTGATATATTTAGGTTTTCCCTTGCTTTATAAGCCCTACAGTAATAGTGTTCAAATTGTTTGAACCTTGTATGTTTGCTAGAAATGCCTAAACATTTTGATGATCGGTGAGTGTGTCAGTGACAAAATCGAGTATTTTCATTTTCAATAGTCCGTATTGTAAACTATAAGTTTAAATTGAATATAATTTAGGAGTACACTTAGCTACGTGACGCTATCTGGATCATTGAAAATTCAGGCTTCTAGCTTTATCCGTAACCAAGTTACAAGGGGGTCGAAAATGCTCTGAATCGCTTCGAGAAAAGGTTGTTCACGACTCTGCCATGTTTTTTGCTTTTGCTGGACTAGGTGGGGGCACTGCCGTGCCCTTGATGTCAACTTATGTAGTATAAGCTACTTCGCTACTCCTTATGTCTTGTAGTAACGTTGAGAGGGTGAGCAGAGGAAGAGATAAAGCATATAAAAGCGATTCTATTAGGTAATTTGATATCAAGACACGTTGCTGATCAATATGTATTGTTATATAAAGGACGGAAAAGTAATGTCGTTTTTGCGCATGCCAATGCTGTTCTACCGTTTATAAGTTCATTGCGTAGTTAAAAGTCGGCCAGAGACATTTCAAAGTTAAAGCGACTTGTTTAGTTGTGAAAACCTATACTTTAAATTTTCTTTCCAATGGGAAAGAAAGTTTGAAGAAAATTTAAATCTAAATGTAGAGTGAAATTTGTAATCCGTGTATAATTAAGAAAGGTTTTTAGATCGCTTGATAACTACAGATGAAAAATGGGTCCTATATGATAATTCGAAATGCAAAAGACAGTGGTTCTCTCCGAATGAACCGCTGTGAAGGACTACTTATCCAGGTTTATATCCAAAAAAGGCGATTTTGTGTGTTTGGTGGGGTATTCGTGGAATTGTCCATTTTGAAATGCTTAAACTAAATCAATCATTAATTGAAAAGTATTCACCATTATCAATAGAAAAGGCGTTATTTTTTTTTATATTATGGAGTAGCAAACGAGCATGCAGTCCACCTGATGGTAAGTGGCAACTGCCGTCCATGGAC
>DWRA01003571.1:0-11896 GCA_018250295.1 Spathilepia clonius | reverse complement strand
AATTAATTAAAATAAGTGTCCCTCGAAACTGATGTAAATAAAAAGAGGAAAACGTGAGGTACTGTGCCAATTGAAGTAGATTAATTAGATTTACGTATATACAGCATAGATAATATATAATATAAAAAATCTACGTGTTTAAGAATTATCACCGACTAGTATTAGTACGATTGAATTTATAACTATACCACCCTTCTAGTATCACAGTGGTATATCTCCTATCATGGTAGGACCTCTTATGGTTTTACCCAGGCGGCAGCACCACCACACCCATTACGAACTGAAACCACAGTGTTAAGCGCTACTATATTCTGTTTTGAAATGTCTGGTCAAGGAAACTAATTTCTCCGAGGCGTTCTAACTTAGTCCTCAGGGCTAGCAACGCATCTGTGATCGACCTCAGGTAGGATTCTAGTCTTATCTGGGGTTGATTACAAATGTCCATGAATGATAATGGAGAGATGGACTGCATGCTCGTTTGCTACTTCATTGTGTAGCATGGCATATTTCAATTTGTAGTATGGTTCATTTAATATTTTTCATGAAGAATCCCTGTATATCTATAACTTCAAACTTAAAACATATAACTAACTATTTATAAGGAATCTCAATTTTTTGTCTCTTACTTATTGAGATACGTAGATTAAATCAGTGATTTGTATTAAGACAATTATTTAATTAAGAGTCAAACTGACAACGGGGATATCTTTTGATATCTTTCGTAAGCATGATGTTGCGTGCCAAATGAAGTAAGAATGTATAATTAAATGTATAAAAGAATTATACATACATAGGTGTAAAGTTTTAAACGCTTAATCAAGTGTTTTAATCTAAGGTTTTATATGTTAATTGTACACTAACATAATACTGGCATTTTGCTTTGTACTTCTGTATTCGCTGTATGTATATATCCGGCATACTTAAGCAAGTTTTACATCCTTATATTATACATAAACATAATTTTTTGTAGTGACTGGAAAGTTGTAAAAACCGACTACTTAAAATGTTGTCTATATAAAACGTCACCAGTAAGACGCGTCACAAAAGACATACATACAAACATACATACATACATGTACATATACACATACACATACGCATACATGCAAATTCATACATACATACATTCCGCAGTCTACTAAAAATTGTAAAATAAAATAAAATAAAATAAAATAAAATAAAAATAAATAATAAATAAAATAAATAAAATAAAATCTCTAAAAATTGTATCTACCTATCATTCTTTAACAATAAAATCTTCGTATTCCTATTTAAATGATGTAAAAGTAGTCAAGTGATTGTGTTAGATTACTATTACTAATATGGTCAGTTTTAAAATAAAAAACTGAACGAAATAAAAAGCTCATGTACATTTATTTTCACCTTATTTATACATAAATGTATGTTAATCGGAAAAACTGGGATATTTTAATCAAAATTAGATGCTTCTACGTTTTTATAATACTGTATTTGTGCATTATTATTGTTTAATAGTTTATTTTAATATTAATAGCATTATGAAAGGTAGTAGAACCGTATTCAACTGGAAGGTATTACTGCTACACTTTTTTTATATGATGGAGTAGCAAACGAGCATGCAGTCCACCTAATGGTGGCAACTACCGCCCATGGACATTTGTGATCCACCCCAGATAAGACCAGAATCGCAACTGAAGCCGACCACAGATGCCTTGTTACCCCTGAGGATTAAGTTGGAAAGCCTCGTTAAGTTTATCTCTCTTGCCACGCTCTTCAAACTAGAACACAGTAGCGCTTAACACTGCTGTTATTAAGCAGAAATAAGTGTGGCGGTGGTGCCGCCGGAGTCAAACTACAAAGGGTTCTACAAGCGTTAAAACCTACCTATTTCTAACTTAAAGCAGTTCGTTGAAAGGATACATATAAGCCGACCATCTTATTCCTCAGGAGTGGCAATGCATCTATGATCGGCTTCAGGTGGTTTAATTAAGTATATTGTACATTTTTGAAATACGATGAAGTTACTTTAAAGGTTGTAGAACATGTATGATTTTAGGTTAATATAATCGCGGAATTGATACATTTTGGTATGTAACGGGTACTCACAATACGAAGTTTTGATTTCTTAGTTGCCGATATTTCGACCCAGTTGCATGGATCGTGGTCACAGCGGAACTGTGGTGGCGGGGAGAAATCGTTGACAAGCACTTCGTATCGTGAGTACCCGTTACATACCAAAATGTATCAATTCCGCGATAATATTAGTCCAAAATCATAAACATTTAAATTATTCAAATGAACATTAATAACAATCTTATTCTCAATATAACAACATACCAAATGTAAGTGCTTCTGTAACCATCACTGGCAAAGGTGCCCCAAAGGTTTCGATAGTCATCATAGGAGTTTTGTAAATAACATCACCACCTTGTGGTTCCGCTGACTGCATGAATTGACTGTAAAAAGAGTTATAACCTATATAATCTGGCGGGAATTTAATGTAACTTTTTGTTTTGTTTTCAGAATTGAGAATTATCGTATATGAAGTGGATTTAAGTAATACCCAAGGACAAAGCAAATCAATTTCGGTCACAAATAAAATCGTAATTTCAAATGAACATAAACACATGATTTAATTAAAAAAATATAGTACAACGGTTGTCCGTTAAAGGTTTTCGATTATTTATACATTTAATTGATACAGTCGTGAAAATCGTCGTGAAACAAAAGTTTTCAATTATACTTGCCTTTGATTCTTTTTAGCGGAAGACAGGCCTATAGGCCTTCTGCCAGTTATAGGCGGTCTTACTCGAGGCGAAAAAGGACTTCTCGTTGCTCCGGGACTAGGATAATCCATCATGGATAAATATGAAACAATCACAAACACAAAATAACAGTTATAAGCAAAGGTATTAACTACACCATTCGCTTTCTGCAAAATTAATTCCTAATTTCAAACTCGCAAATTATTAGTGTCGAATTCGAATAGATTGATTGAATAGATGGAATTGGAAAACTTCTTTGTCGTAAACGCCAATCATGTCTAAATGGAATCGAATAACTACGGTTATACAGCCAAGCTATTACATTGCAAATTGAACCTTTGACACACTCTGTCCCGTAGATAATTTAATACTATTAATAATAAGCAATTATTCTTAATTTTATTAAATTAAAACGTCTGGCATTGCTTTACAAAATAACTTATATTTTTTAATACAATAATACCTGTATATATTGCTTTGCAGAGATGGAAGAAATATCCTCCATGAGTTTTAAAACTAATTTTCATGTACATATTATATTTTTAAAATAAAACAGTATTATAATACAATAGTTGGTGTTAATATTTATTACTTAGCTGAGAAATATTAATTCAAATCACTATCATTGTAACGTAATTAGAACAAGAACTATAAAGTATAAATACGAACACATAAATCCCATTAGGTGGAAAAGCAGGAATCGGAAGCATAGCAATAAAATATTAAAAATATAAACAATTATAATGTCAAGCTAACTTTGACGGCTGTTCATAGTCAAAATAATTAAGAATTTAACGGTTCCGCTTATATTTTGTTTTATGATTTTGAAAGTATTTTATGTATTTTCTACATTATTCGTATCGTCATTGCTTTAGGTTTCATACTAGCGCTAAAGGAACAAAATGTACATCAAATCTATATTACTAGATGGTTTTAAATCGTACGGAAACCGTGTAGAAGTGAGCGGTTTTGATCCAGAGTTTAATGCTATCACAGGACTAAATGGAACCGGAAAATCCAATATACTGGATTCAATCTGCTTTGTTCTCGGCATTACCAATTTGTCCAATGTATGTATATTATATTATTATTATATTGTTAACTTTTGTGAAGCTGCCTATTCTTACTTGTTCAATTTCCCGCCAAATTGTTTTTGTTTTATTCTTATTGTTTTCTGATTCATAGACAGTTCCATTAACTGTAATTGATAATGATATAATACATTTAATTATTTCATAGTTCTACAAGTACTTGATACATGAAAAGAACCCGACAAATACTAATATTTGTGATTACATATCAATTGGCTTTGTCTATCATTGAGTTTTTATTTATCTTTGAAAAATTGTTTATGCTTAGTTACCTTACCCATAAGATTGCTGTATCTAGTGCATTCCCAAAATTATTTGACTATTGTATGGATTTATAAAAATAGTGCCTTTCTCCGTGACTTTGCTTATGGGAAACAAAGGTTAAGGCGGTGAAGTAAAACTTTATAAAGTCTGAGATCAATTGTAGAACATATCATGGTTTAACTCTAGAAATACAACTGCTATTATAAATTCTGCCTTATAACAAGTGTGTATCGGTTTGAAGAATATAATAAGGGAGTAGGAAATAGCATCTGAGACCAATAGCCAGTAGTACTTCCTTTTTGAGATTGCATAAACTGTGGTCACTTGTGATTGTAAAAAGAAATTGTTTTTTATTTGTTCTAAAATGTCACATACCTGTAGGTCAGAGCAGGCAGCCTCCAGGAACTGATCTACAAACATGGTCAGGCTGGCATTACCAAGGCCACCGTGAGCATTACCTTTGACAATAGAGACAAGAAGCAGTGTCCCATTGGCTACGAAAACCATGATGAGATTACTGTAACTAGGCAGGTAAGAATATCTAAGTTTAATAGTTAATAATTTGAAGCAGTATGAATATTCACACATTTTTGTTAATGACTAAACTAGTATACCTGGTGTGCCAGTTGCTACTTGTACATAAAAAAATGAGTAGACAACACTCACATTCAAAATAAACCTAAATAGGTCTGGCTAGAATAGAGATCTAAAACTCACTATATTGATGTTCCTGAACCATCTTGAGGGTTGTCTAATTAAATATTTTTACAGCCAAGATTCTTTTATACCTCACAATACTATTTCTTACAGGTGGTAATGGGGGGCAAGAATAAGTACTTAATAAATGGCATCAATGTTCAGAACAAAAGAGTCAGTGATCTGTTCTGCTCCGTGCAACTCAATGTCAACAACCCACACTTTCTAATCATGCAGGGGAGGATCACCAAAGTACTTAACATGAAGCCTCCTGAGGTATGTGCCATTGTTTCTTATTGCCGTTTTCTACAGTATTGCTCCTACTAGAATTTCTTTTGTAATGAGCACCCAGTTTTAATGCTTAGACATTTTGAAATGAAAAAAATCGAAATACATCAATTAGATAAGTGTGACTAGGTGTCAAATTTGAAGGTAATAATCGACATCCAATATACTAGTCATCAAAATAAAATTATTAATATGTGGATTTAATAAAACGATTTCATTGTTTGGTTTTTCAGATCCTAGCAATGGTGGAGGAGGCTGCCGGTACAAGGATGTATGAAGCTAAGAAGCAGGCAGCTCAGAAGACTATTGAAAAAAAAGATGCGAAGTTGAATGAGCTTAATGATGTAAGAACATATCCTCTTCTATTTTGAGAGGATTATTTAAATTCACAGACAGAAAGTTGAATTCTATATATTTGTATAAGTAAGAGCTCTGTAATGTAAATATATTTTCTTTTTTATTTTACCATATTATTCAAGCCAGACAGCAGTTGGAATCATTTCAACACTTCAGTGCTAATATTAGACAAGCAAGAGTAGCATTGGCGCCTCTGGTATTGAATCAAGTGTTAAACCTTGTGTTTTAATGGTTGTTCTGTTTTAGATTATCAGGGAAGACATAGCACCGAAATTGCAAAAGCTGCAAGATGAGAGATCACAGTTCCAAGAATACCAGAAAGTTGTTAGGGAGCTGGAGAACCTCACCAGGCTTTATGTGGCATGGAAGTAAGTTTTAATACTAGGCTCGCTACTGGGTCTCGGTTTGATTCCTAACCAAGTAGATGATTTAATCGAAAATATACTGAATTTACTAGATACATCGTTTACATGAGGGATTTTGAAGAGTTTGTGTTAATTGTCCAGCATAGATTACTATTCTTATTTAATTTATCAATCAAATAGTAATAGTATTTCTAGGTGTTGCTTTTCATTTATCTGAATTGTGTAAATTGTTGTGTCTGGGATTAAGTATTAGGGATCTTAGATTAGTTATAGATAATTTATTTAAAAGAAATGTGTTTGTAATTTTTTTTTACTAATAATGAATTGATTTAATTTTGGAAAGTAGTCATATGTTGTTATTTGGGTCTTTGGATATATGGTTTTATCATAACTTACAAATTAGTTACATGTTTTATAATTTTTTTAATTTTATAGATATGTGACAGCAGAAGAGAGTGCGAAAGAAGCCTCAAAGAAGGTAACAGAAGTAGAAGATGATATAAAGAGCAAGAAGGAGGAAATTAAAAATAATGAAAAGGAGGCAAAAGACCTGGAAAAGCAAGTGGCTGACTTGAATAAGAAGTTAGATGAGGTACAAATAATTTGTATTTTATTTCAAAAAGTAGTTACTAGAAAGATAATTAGTCCATAAATAACCCTTGGATGTAAATTTTTGTTAAATTATTTTATTTTAGGAATCAGGCAGTGTCTTAAAGGAGTTAGAAACAGAGTTACAAACAGCAGAGAAGACGGAAGCGTCATCATCGGCGGCGCACAAGGCCGCCAAGGATGCGGTCTTCTCGCACGAGAAGAAAGCCAAGTTGCTGGACAGGGCCTTGGCGGATGATAATACTGCACTCAAGGACAAGAAGGCTGTATTGGATCAGGTGCAACATACGTAGATATATTTGAACAAAATGGTATTGCAATGTCAGATAGATATACTTTAGAATTATGATAATAGTGTTTATTGGGACATAAGTAATTTATATACAAAGAAACTAAATAAGAACATAATGTGTGAAATCTGTGTGAGCATAATTGAAATGGATTAATTAGAACAATTAAAGTAGTGCAAGTAATTTCGTGCATGAGGTGTCGTCGACATCGGAGAGCCTGCGCGCGGCGAGCGCGGCGGCCGCGGCGGCGCTCGGCGCGGCGCAGCAGCGCTTCCTGGCCGTCAGCGCGGGCCAGCCCGGCGCCGCCGAGTCGCTGCAGGACCTGCTCATGGGTGAGCCCGCGCCGCTAGCGCTTCCGTTCGTCGTATTCATGTGTGCCATGAACACTGTGTATATGCTTTGTGATGTGATGGCCATAAAGGAACGATGGAATGAAAATTGATTAACGATTAAAATAGTTATATATTTATTAACAAGCCTATAATCATTTTAATTACTTGTGTCTGGATGTACCGACCTATATTCATTGCGAGTTCAATTATTTCAAGTAGGTTAAAAGTTGTTCATTTTAACCAAAACATTAGAAAATAGATTATTACTGTATAATTTAAAATTTAATACTTTAGCGGCAAAACAAGAAGCTTCAGAAGCATCGACCCGGATATCTCAGAGCATGATGGAGAAGAAACACGCGGAGGAGCGATTGAAGGGCTTGGAGAAGGAGTTCAAGTCTAGCAGTGCACAGTACCAGCGCGATATGGACAGCGTTGCTAAGCATCAAGCGGAGGTGGATCAGCTGAAGGTGAGTAGGGGAAATAGTTAAAGGGGATACATTTATTTTGGCACGATTTATATTCAGGAGACCAAAGTATGTTTAAAAATGAAAGAGATCTGGAATATGAGATAGTTTATTATATTGATTTTCATTGTTATGTAAAATTAAGAACTTTGAAAACATAGAACTAAGAACTTAGAAAAACACTTACATCGTTCTAAAAATTTTTTCTAAGCCATTCGTTGATCCTAATATAATAACAAATTACATAGGTAATACAATTATGTAGAATTTTATGAAATACATAAAAAATCTTTCTGAATGTGTACTAGCTACCAAATGGTCGCCTTTAAAAGTAGGGAGTAGTAGCAAGAAATTCTAGTATTGTTTCAATATAATGTATCAAATATAAAAATTGAATGTTGAACATTATTTATCCAGGCTCAATTATCCAGCATGAACTTCAGCGAGGAGCGCAGCGGCCAGCTGAAGGACTCCGCGCGGCAGCTGCAGGCGGCGGCGCGCCAGCAGCGCGACGCTGCAGACGCGCTGTCGGCGCGGCTGCAGCGCTGCCACTTCCAGTACACGGCGCCGCAGCCCGACTTCGACCACAGTAGAGTTGCCGGTTAGTACTATCGGAACATTTGTATGTTGTTCAAAATGTTCATTGCTAGTGGTTTTTTTATGATTTTTCAGTGTAATTAGTATCAGTTTACAATATATTGCTTTAATATTGTCGAAAGTTATTGTCTTTTGCTTATGTTATTTTGTATTTTCAGGTACCGTGTGCAGGCTTATTGACGTTTGTGATCCAAAGTACTGCACCGCATTGGAAACTGCTGCAGGTGGCCGAGTAAGTTAATGACAAAAAAGATTGCGACATCTTTGAATAAAGATGCTTTACTAGTGTTTAGTTCTAAAGTTTGAAATTTATGGCAAACTTGAAACCTTTTAAATCTTCATGGCATAAAGCTCCGGAAATACTTCAGAAACTTTTAATACAGTACTTTCTTACCGTGTAGATGATGTTGTAACAATATAGTAAAGGTAAGAGTGTGATTGCAGTTGTACAATGTGGTAGTGGACACGGAAGTGACGAGCAAGCTGCTGCTGCAGCGCGGCCAGCTGCGCTCGCGGACCACCATTATCCCGCTCAACAAGATTGCTGGCCACTGCATCCCACGCGATACCGTGCGACTGGCGCAAGACATCGTACGTACCAGATTTATGTTAATATGTTTTTAAATAGTGAGTTATAAAGCATAGCAAGAAATAATAATTCACAGAAGCAGTATCCCAAAAATACCGTGCTTGGTATTGTTTAAAATTCTTAGAATCATTAAGCTATATAAAAATGTATTTCTATGCTAGGGTGGTGGTCCAGACAAGGTCCAACTGGCGTTGGACTTAATTACCTTCGACGAGCGGCTCCGTCCGGCCCTGGCCTGGGTGTTCGGCGGCACGCTGGTGTGCGCCGACCTGGAGACGGCCAAGCGCGTGACGTTCCACCCGCGCGTGCAGCGGCGCTGCGTCACGCTCGACGGGGACGTGTTCGACCCGTCCGGCACGCTGTCGGGCGGCGCCAGGGCCAAGGTACAGCCTGCGGGCTGGCGGCGCGCTGTGTGCGGGCCTGGACATGGCCAAGCGCGTGAGGAGCAAGCCAGTCAACGACTGTCAGCGATGATCGATGATACAGTCATTCATACATAAGCTCAATGTCGCTCATATTTTATCTGCTTAACAATCTTTATATATATAATGTTTATTGGAATGAAGTTTCCTTATAGCGCGTTGCGAAAGGGGGCTAGACGGAAAAAATTAAAACTAAAAGTCGTAACGACACTTTTTGCTATAGTTCATGCAAGGTGCGCGTGTTTCTCTGTCTGTCTCTCATAGAAAGCAAGCCAGTTATTTTCGTTTCGTCTTTCTATTTGAAATTGAGCAGTGTAGTTTTTGGTGATCAGTGATTTTATATTACATTATATTTGTTAATAATAAAAAAATATTATTATAAAAAAAATTACAATTTTTTCAGTAATTAATCGAAAGGAACTTCGTTTTATCCGCGTGTCCCTTGAAACTTCTCATTGATGTTTTATGTTATTTTATACTCACAGGGTGGTTCAGTATTAGTTCAACTAGCAGAACTAAAAGAGTTAGAAAAGGAAGTCAAACAGATGGAATCGCAGCTCGCGAAGTGCACCTCTGAACTTAATTCAATGCAAAACTCAGCTGACAAATATTCTTCACTGCAACAAAGGTATTTATACTAAAGGTTAATTTTAAATTATTTATGGCTCCTTATTAAATTTAAAAGCATTTCTGCATAAGGTATCGAGGATTACAAAATCTTTAATATTGAAAGAACGGATGTATTATTTACATTAATTTTGACATAAAGAAGATATTTCATTCTTTTGCTATGTACCTGATGAAAATTGAAGACTGCATGTGAGATAATGTCAGTCGAAAATCAGACAGACTAGGAGGACAGTACAAAATAATCAGTCTTCTCGTAGCTTCAAATAAAGTGGAGCTGGTGTGGATAGTACTAGGTGTGAACGTAGTGGCCCTAATATAGTCCCCCGTCGGCAGGCTGGACATGTCGGCGCACGCGCTGGGCGTGTGCGCGGCGCGCGTGGCGGCCACGCCCACCGCGCAGCTGCACGCGGAGATCGCCGCGCTCAAGGAACGGGTGAGCTCAGACGAGCTTTCTTAACTAGTTTCGATTTGGGGCAGCCTTTAAGAGGTATCTGATATCGTGGGAGTGATACTGGGTTGGGTGGAATTTTCGTCTATTAAAATAGTGTAAATGTAGTCATCAAAAATGACTTCAGGTAAAAGCCGAACCGTATTCAAATTTGGAATTGATAACAGCTGGCCCGAGCTGAATTGTACGATCATTTGCTATTTCGACTTTATAGTAAAAACTGAATTTATTGAAATCCCAAGTATGATGATAAAGACTTATTTATTAATGATTCACACGCTACGAAATCGTAACCTACATTAAAATTTTCATGCGCCAGATAACTGAATTAACCGCTGCTGTGGAACAAGACAAAAAAACTCAAAACGAGACAGCGGCCAAAGCAAGGGAACTAGAAGCGAAAGTTAAGGATATCAAGGGTCACAGGGAAAGGTGGGTGTCGCATGGACAAAATATATTTATTCCAGTACAAATATACAGTTCTTAAAATATTATAAAAGAAAAACAATATATTTAAAATGTTTCATACTCATTTTAATAAAATACAGAGAATTCAAAAAAGCAGAGGAAGCATTAAAAAAAGCAAAAAAGGATGCAGAGGAACACAGCACGTCATGGAAGAAGAGAGAGCAAGAGTTTGAGACATTGCGGTTAGAGGTAGAAGAGCTGGAGAAAGCAGTGGCCAGTAGTACGAAGCAGCTGCAGGACACTACCGAGGCCGCTGCAGAGCTGCAACAGGGCTTGCAAACTGCTAAGGAGGAACATGCGAAAGCTATGGTCAATATTTTTGTAATGCATTATGTTGGGAATTTCTTTTTTTACACAGTTGTATGTTAAATCCAACTTAGTCATCTGTCCAGCATGTTACATTCAAGACAATCTCAAGACAAGAGATTGTGTGAGAAAATTATAGTGTTAGGGGTAAAGGAGCATTGTCTGTTATAAATGGACATCAGGTAATATTTTTATACTATTTCGGTTAAGGATGTTTATAGCTGACGCTATGCTTGGTCATACTCATTTTTTAATGTAATAATTATTTAAAAAATGTATGGAATTGTACCATCAGGAAACAGTAAAAAATCTCCAGTCGCGAATAAAAAAGCAGAAGGTGGCTATAGCGAGTCGCAGTAGCGACATCGCCAAACTTCTGCAAAAGAAAGAGCAGCTCGGGAAGACCAATGGCGACATACAGCTCAAGATCAAGGAGCTGGATTATAAAATTAAGGAATTGCATACTGAGGCTACAGAGTGTGAGCAGAGAGTGAGTATATTTTTTATTGTATAATGTGGTTCATGAATTGTGATTGAAAGATACATATATTTTAAAGATGTAGGTGTAAGTTGATCAACTTAAACTTACATCATCATACATGAACGATTGTTCATTCACAAACATAGTCTATGTCGTGACGGGTGCGAGAAGTATGGGTTAGTGGCCGAGATATTTTGGATATTTTATGATCATCCATATTCTTAATAATTTTTTTTAATTGCAATGATAACAATCGGGGTCGACTAAAAAATGGCCTCCGATGCACAGTAGCTCGCATTTTTAGCCGATTTTCGTGATGTGGGTAATAAACATGAAGACGTCTGACGTAGATCAAGAGCCTGGAGGCGGAGAACCCGTGGATCGGCTCGGAGAAGCAGTACTTCGGCGCGGCGGGCGGCCTGTACGACTTCGAGGCGCGCGGCGCGGCGGCG
>DWRA01003570.1:0-11897 GCA_018250295.1 Spathilepia clonius | reverse complement strand
TTTATTGTAGATTACGTACAAACTTTAACACCTTAGCTATCTCAAATCATAAGATACATAATTAAGTAAAATATTTTATTTTAATTTAAAAAATGCTCTACTGTAAAATTGTCTTATTTTAAAAATACACAATTTTATAGTAGAGCATTTTACACGTTATTGAAGCAAAGAAGCGATATGTTGTTCAATGTTTAGCAACAAACATGTTGTATAGTGTGCATTACGTAAAAAGAAAAGGTATCTACTAATTGGTATGTTGAATACGAGACAACAAAAGGAAACATTATTCTGTCCAAATATATTGTATAACTATTCATTATATATTGTTATTGAAATAAGATATACCCAATTCCGTTACCTTCTATCTATCTATTATCGAAATATATTTCTAATTTGTAATTCATACAAACACTGAGTGTATGCTAAACTTAATTTTATTATTTATACTTACGTAAGATTCTAAGAATGAGTAACAGTATACGTTAAGTAGATAAGTAGGTATACACTATAATATCCTTACAAAAGTGATATTGAATAGGCAAGCAACGAAAAATCGCTTCCAGCGTTCGGATTCGCCTATTACATTCCATTAAATCGGCAGAGCATCCCTCGTAATGAAATCCTTTACTTTATAGAGCGTTATATGTATAGATGAGCACAGTCCGAGTGTAAAACGCCAGGGGAGGATATGGAGCTATCGGCATAGTCCGAGAAAATCGATTCGCACCCCTCATAGTTTGCATGGCCCTTGTCCGGTATCGAACTGCGTCTCCACGGAAACATGTGGCTTTAGGAAACTACGCTGTTGTCTTATAATTAAGTGCAAAATATGCCGTGTTAAGGATTTTTTTAAGGAACGACCTTCCCCCCGCTCCCCATCCCTCGATGCAAAATTTTCAGGCCGCGTCGCTTGGCCATTCTCTCTATACATGACTTTGCTACGGGCTTGGCTCGATCTTAAGCTTAAGATATGTTTGTTTATTTAATTAGACTTATGTTTGCTTAGCAGATATACGTTGTGTAGCAAACTTTTTAATTTTAAAATAAGTTGATAAATATTAAGTTGTATTTCAAAATCAATAGTCAAGGCATTAAAGAACTTTTGCCGTTATTGCAATGCTGTTACTGGTCACGTTATAAAAGCAAAATGAAAACAAGATTAGTGTATATCAAGATTTTCTTGTTTGCTTGTTATTCGACTATTATATCTAAACGAGGAGTGTAATATGTAAAAATGTTATTTATGTAACCTTGAGACTTGGTTTTTTACGTGCGGTGATATCATTTAACTTTTGTTCTATTTCGGTCATTGACTTTGAACGAGGAAATAGCATTTGGTAATTACCACAGAACAATACGTATGTGTGTTTATTAATTGTATAGCAATGAGAAAATGTTGTAAGTCCAGTAGCTAATGTACCTGCTAGGTATCTGCAATTGGATCGAATGATTTGGTTTAAATTTTTATCATTAATGAAAAACAAATGAACGCACGTTTCGTACGTTCGTCAGCTTTTAAAACGTTGTTTACAAAAAGTTTTCTTAAGAATGACCTAAGAAAATGTAAACTATCTTACGATAATATTAAATGAGTTTTAAAATTTAGAAAATTCGTCGCAAGGTTCCAGCGGCCCGCATTGTAAGGGTGGGTGCTATCGCCGTCCTACTCGGACGCAGCATCACCGGACATTTCGACCGGGCATTTCAATTTTGAGAAAGAGTAGGACCGGGTTCGTCCCCCGCGCCCCCGTCCGCCCCTGCATGCCGTCTCGCTCGCACCAAGGACGCACAAAAGGACGAAGGAGCGATAACTTCATCACAGCGCGGCGGTCTCGCTCGCTCTCACGCCTCGGTGGGGGACGACGTTGCGAATTGTTATTGAAGTCATGCCCCCGAAGGCGACTTCGGGAAGGCTGTCAGTTGCTAGTAAACGTTCGCAGCGTCCGTACCCGGCGGCTGACCCGCGGCGCCTCCGGACCGCTTCCACTACAAACTATAACGTAACGCACCCTCGCGTACACAAACAAGTGCCAAGTTTTAACTTAACGTCTTCGCTGTGATTTGAGTTTCGTTACAGACATTGTTTACTTTAGTTCGTTATCGTGTGACAATAAATGACTATGAAAAAACTTTTAAAGTATCGCGGCGATCAGTGAGCCGTCGTAAACAATCGAGCGCACCGTGGACTCGGACGTGAATAAGTTTGTTGTGTGGTGCTCGCGACCGGGCCGGAGTGTTTACAGCGCGCACGTGGCCGCGCCGCCCGCCCGCGCGGCGATGCCGCGAAAAACTTTCTTCGAAAACATTGCCCTAGTATAAGTTGCTTCGCGAGGGAAGACGCGACCGCGATCATGACTAACCTGTAGCGCCCGATTCGTGCAGCCCGACTACATGTCCGTCGAAGCGAGGAGTGTAGTTTTTTTATTATTTTTTTTTCGTTGGAGGAGACGGTGCTCTCCTTTGGATTGATGATTTAAATGGCTAACAGCAACGCCGTATCGTCGACCTTACCGTCGAGAGACTACCACTGTAAGATTTGTGATCTTTACTTGGACAGTGTCGACTCGTTGGAAGTGCATTTACAATACCATAAGGAGAATTTATATGTCAAGTGGGGTACGCAAAATTCTCAAAATGATACCGAGAACAATAACGGTACTAAAATAAAAAACGAGACGACGGTGTCGGCCCCCGCCGACTCGAGTGACAATATGATCACGAAACCGAGCCCCGAATTCCAACAGCGGGCAACGCCGGAGACGTCAACGCAGTTCCCGCATCCAGCCACACCACAAAGCTACCACAGTGCGCCGTCACCCTACCAGAACCCCGACCAAACCAGCTTTTCGCCGAGTACACAGTTCGGTAACAATTATTCACATTCTGGCTTTTCACAAAATCAACACCCTGAACAGATCAATTGGGAACAATCCCAATATAATCAAGATTACCATAAACCTAATAGATTTCATCCATATAATATGCAAGAACGAGTATCGCAAGTATCTTCATCGAGCCCATTGTACGGTCAGCCTTTAAACCAGCCGACCCCATCACCGTCGCCTAATCAGTGCGATAAATGTGGCTTTGTATGTGACTCTGCCGTCCAACTTAATGAGCATTGCAACTCTGCTCACGCTGGTACTAGTACAGGCCCTGTATCGACGCCTATGGGATTTCAACAATTTGCCGGAAAACAATATAACAATTCTGGTTATCAAAATGAGAATGTAAAAGTTAAAGAAGAGCACGAAGAGTCGTCGGATATATTAGATTTAGACTCGCAAAAAGTGGTTTACCAAGGAAATGAAGGAGAACAACAAAGCACGACCTATGAAGAAACACCGACAACGGGACGAGAAGTAAATACACGCACAGTACCCATGATGCCATGGGAAACACAAAAGACATACGCCAATCCACCAATTAACGGCGATGTGTCCCTATTTAAAGATCAAAAAATGTTTGCTGAACAAAAGACATATCCGGCCGACACAAAGATGTACCATCCTGATCAAAAATTTGCTTATACACAAGATAAATTTCTTGGGGTACATCATGAACAGAAACCATTTATGCACGTCGAACAGAAAATATATCCAGGTGTTCAAATGCCACCTTTGACTGATTATACGGGAATTGTTGCATCATCAAATTCGGATATGAAGCCACCATATCGCCCTTATGACTCACCGACTGCACCACAAATCACAAGCACGCAACCTTCAAATCCAACTTCCTCTGCGATGCCATCTATCGGCGGCAAAGGTGCAAATTGGAAATCGAATGAGGCAAGAAGACCAAAAACCTATAACTGCACCGCCTGTAATAAATGGTTTACAAGCTCTGGCCATTTAAAAAGGCATTACAATACAACACTCCACAAAAATGCTGTCAGATCATCCGGCCAGCCGGACCCAGCGACGATGCCCATCTCAAGCCATCATCACCCGAGCCGCGATTCCTTGCAACGAGCTCAACAAAACGCCGACTCCAATACCCAAAGCCCCGTCCCATCGGAGGATGGGCGAAGCGTCGACGAGAGCGTCTTACAGTCGCCGTACGCAACGCAGAGCTTCGATCGTTCGCATCGAGTAGCTACTATGCAGTCCAAGTCGCCATATACGCATCTTCAACAGGGTAATTTAGATAATAATTTCACTAATAATCCATTAGCTAATCATCCTTTACAGCATCAAGTTGGATCACATCCAATAAATATAGGTAGTCAACCGCCGGGTATAGGGAATCCAAATGACAGCAGTCATCAAGGGTCAAAGGGTGTAGTAATTTCAACTACTTCGAATCCCCCAAACGGGGAAGCAGGTCCCTCTGTTTCACAAAATCACCATATGAGGGGCCTGCTATCAGTGTCAACCAGCAATATTTCAACTCCAGTTCTAACCCAGAGTACGCCGGCCCTTACGGCGCACACCCTTCCGCCGTTCAGCCATTTGGGGGTCAACCCTTACAACCCGAGGTCTACGGATCCTTTGGGGCCTTCGGTGGCGGACCCCACGCACACCCCATTATATTTGGGTCAGAATTTTCAGCAGACTATAGCACCGAGTTACCCAAACGGGATGGCCCCCCACGTTATGGATATGGCTATCAACAATCTGCCTATAGCCAATCCGGCTACTTTTGGTGAAACCGCACCTGAAGAAGTCGAAGTTATGGAACAAGAAACGTCGAACCAGCCTGCCGGTGGAAGGCTGCCGAGTTTCGCGCAGCTCCAAACGCAGAGCTTTAGCGTTTATGTTTCTAACTATATTACATCACCTAACGTGGGGGGTCAAGTTGTCGCTGACGAGTCTACCGCCGGTTACATTATCGTCGATCCTGTCCATTCACCAATACAGTATACTAACAGTATTGATGTGTGTGGACAGAACATGGATTATGGTTATAATTATGCAGCTAGAACTATCAAAGACAATGTCCTTAGCTACAATACCGATAACGTAAAGGTTTATCCGTACGGTTACGCGGTAGAGGGTAAAACCATAAAACGAGAAGACGATGAAATGCGGACTGACTCGAGCGAGCTTCAGATTTTGAAGATAGAAGATATAATGGATTATGCTAATAAAGAAAATTATGGGACTCAGATGAAATCACCAGCGAGTCCAGAGAGTGCTAAGGCTGAAAATGAGAGCCACGGCTCTCCTTCTATATCATCGACCGTTCCGAGCACGCCATTAACTGAACGTAATCAGTTAAAGAAAAGCGCGCCGGCGACCGTGCACAAGTGTTTCGAGTGTGACAAGTTATTTAATAAGGCTTGTTACCTCACACAACACAACAAAACATTTCACTCGGGCGCTAAGCCGTTTAAGTGTGATCGTTGTGGTAAACGCTTTTCGGATGACGTTTCCTACGGGGGTCACTATCTGAAGCACGAGCACAATAAGCCATTCAAATGCAACGAGTGTCCGAAGTCGTTCAACCACAAAACCGATTTGCGCAGGCATATGTGTCTGCATTCCGGTTGTAAACCTTTCGCATGCGACCATTGCGGCAAGGGATTCATAAGAAAAGACCACATGGTGAAACACTTCGACACTCATATTAAGAAAAATCAGCGCTCTTCTTCATCATCCGTTTCATCGACTTCGCCGTCATCATCCACGTGAACGATTCATATCAATTTTGAACATTTTTTGAAGTAAAAAGTTAGCATACACATATCATTTACTAGAAAGAAACATTGCAATAACGTTTATTATTTAACATATTATATTGGTAGTTAAAAATAATGTTATATCGCGACGCGCACGTCGTTTTGTTATAAATCTGTTATGTCCTTAGAGAATAGCCGCGGCCCGACTCCGGCGCATGCGTTCAGCCCGCCAGTTCTGTTTTTTGTTGTTCATTCAATCTAACCTTGCCTTCGGTGCAAGGTGACTTTATATGTCTGGGTGTCTGGGCGCTAAACGTGTAATTACATGACGTTGGAGTAATATTCCGTGATATTCTTTGAACCGATTCATATCATTTTCACATATGAAAAATAATAATGCAACTGTCGTAGACTTAACCGGTGGTTGTCATTTACGACAAACACTACATATCTTTTTATTAATTGTAAATTATGGACCATAGAAGGTTTTAGTTTAGTTAAAGTTACTATGTTTTGCCTATAATTATTAATGTTAATGAAAGCTATGTGTGTATTTCAAGAAGTACTTAGAATAATTTTTGTAAATATTAAAATTTGGGACTCGATTGCCAGAATTTTATTTAAGTAGATGATACTGAGGTGTCGTAACTTTACAATATTATATCGATATTAAATGCTTTACCGGATAAAGTATTCTTATAAATTAAAACGATTGGTACAAAATGAGACTTATTCAAGCCAATGAATTATATAAATTAATTTTTGATATATCGAAATATACGATAACATTGGCAACAATACGATTTATCAGATTGATCAATTTTAAAGACAGCTATAGTACCTAGTTAGTCATATATGTGTAAGGGCCCTTGGGGGTATCGTTGCACAAATGCAGTTAAAATAGGTTCTTTTCGGAAGCGTTGTGCCATTACAACATTTATGTTAATCGTTGGGCAGTGACGACATTCAAACCTTTCATCTTTCGTTTGAGGCAGATTGTATGTTTCGCCCTGTTCGAAAAAACATGTAGTCGCTTTTGGTGACTAGCCTACTTGTTATATTAAATGTGTGATTCGTGATCCCTGTCATGTTAGCAATCTTGCCAATTTTGTTTTAAACCGTAGATCATTGAACGGGATCTGTTAAAAGTTCGGTCGCCAAAAGCTACTATTGTTTTTTTTCCTTCCAGGCTCGACCTACAACTAATCAGCAATCTGTCGAAAACGCGTTTATGAAAGGCTAACCCGGTCTGACTGTCGTCCGCATGCTAGGTAGGTGCGTACTTAGCGTTTTGTTCTAGATTTATCCTCTTATTGATTAATTATTACATTATTATTGATATTTTCCGGTGCTTCCTATTATTATTTTTATCTGTTGACGTTTTTTTAATATTAAGGTAGTTAACTTGAAATTCTGTTCTTTCGTGAAATGTAAACTAATTTATATCCAATCTAAGTTACCAATGTGTTATTTGAACGAATTTAGTTTATACATTCCTGTTTCGTTAGTGGTAGGAAAGTAGTCTTCCTGAACGTTGCCAAATTAATTCCGCCAACTGTCTGTTGCGAAACAATTTAATTTTAACGATTTAGCCTAATGATAATTAAATTCTCTAGCAATAATTTAAAATAATAATGTAAATGTTTTTTGTATAGAAGTAAATAAATCACGATTATCGATTTATGTAGGTACTTGTGAGAAGTATGGAAATCGCTGCCGAATACGTTGTACATAATTATATGAAGGAGCGGATAAATCGCAGCACGATGGAACATATCAAGGTCGCAGTGCGCGGGCGTTTCAAAATATTCACATCGTTATTTATTATTCGTGATTAATTCAGTGGCGAGCGTGACTGATGAATGGCACACTGCCGGCCGCCGAGCCGGGCACCCGGGCGCCCGGGCACTCGGGCACCCGGACACCCGGGCTCCCGGTGCATGATGCATAATGCCGACCAGATGAATATTTTGATACGCTCCCAGAACGTAGCCATATCATATATCGATTCAGTGTTAAGTACTTACCGGATATTCATTTATTTTAAAAGTAATGTGCAATATAAACATTGTATCGACTTACTTTTGATAATGTTTGTATTTGAATGTTGATTATATTGCAGAAATATTTTTATACAAATAGAATTACACTTACAATGTCGATCTACCTCATCAGCGACTATAATATATCGTTTACAAACATAGATTTACATGACAATTAAATATTGGATCTGGACAAGCAATAAATTGATACGCTTCTGATTGTAATTGTTGTATTGTCGCTCACATAATAGTAATTTTAGATGATATATTACAGACTGTATCTACTTATCGTTGATTGTGAATACGTATATCTGTCTGTTGTTCCGACTAACATGAGCATCTGTAGTTTTATACACACCAATATAATAATTAGCTTCAATTTTAGACTGTAAACTAAAACACAAAAGTCGAATCCATGTTGATGTGACTCTGTGAAGCATGTTATTATAGAATATTTTAATGCTTATGTATCAAGAGTTCAGTGTTCCACATCAACAGATATAGCGACATAGTACAATAAGCGTCAGAATCGACGATCTTCTTTCTTCGATCTTGATCTTACTATATGGCGTCCGGTGATACCTGGTGTATAAAACAACAGACGCACGTGTAAAATAAATATACATAATTATGTAGTTACAAAATTATACAATCTAAGTATCTATTTATAGATTTATACAAACTATTTGATCAGAATGTAAAATTAATAAATGTTTTACTATATTGTTGAGAAAATTTTTGTATAACAAAAAATGTTTTCTTGATAGCAATAATTGAGCAGTGACACAATATTGGAACTTAACTACCTCAAGTAACGAGTAATAGGGTTAGAAAGTGTTGTGAGGGCGCGGCCCGCGAGACCCGTCGAGTAACCGTACCTCAAGCCTTCGTTACACGAGCCCTAGCTCTCCGAGCCAGCACCCCGGCTCGCGGGCCGACACCCATCTTCAGATATATTTAGCGGACATTATTTGTCTCCTCATACTGTTTAAAGCACACGCTAGTAGTATCGGGTAGCTATACTTGTGTAAATATTAAAGTAACGATAAATTTGTTATTTATCATATTCTATTATCGTATTCATCTATAAACTTATTTTCGAATAAGTTGAAGTATGTAGCGATTTCAAGTTTTTAACAGTAGATAGTAAGAAATATAAAATAAGATTTTTGTGATGATGATTTACGTTTGTGTATAATGTATTAATTTAATATTATCAGTTACCAGATGATTTCTGTTAAATTCAGTTGAGTAAAATCGGAACGGTTAATACGATGAACTGTTGTTTTTTTGACGTCTATCCCTGGCCTGTGAAACGTGCACCAGTGAATGTGCATTTCGTATATTGGTTAATTTGTTTATTATAAGCGTAGCGCGAAATTAAACAATTACTAGACAAGGCCCAGGTGACAGCTGTCAGTGACGTCATACTAACACGATAGCGCTATCTTTGAGCGAATAGTTACCTTACACGATAGCGTCGACGACCAACGAGTGTGTCACCTGAGTTTAGTCTAGAATAATAAGTAAGTTTTGACGATAGATTATTCTAGTTTTAGGCGACAGATCTGTCACACTGCTACGGCGACTTGTCTGACTGCGATGCACGAATGTTTCCATGTGTTATCTTGTTCATTGTGATTCGAATGTTTCCTATAAAATTTCTTAAAGTATATATTTGATCTCAAAAATACAGCACCCTTTCAGACAACACATGGATATATTTATATATTTTATTGCGAATAAAGCGATGCGATTTTGTTATTTTACGGCTTTAGGTGACTGCTGTTTTGTTAAGCTTTTGTTCTATTTGAATTTATATATTATTAATATGTGATTAAATGTTTAATTGTGAGGATTCGTTTTTACCGTTTGTAATTTGATTTGCTTTCATTAATGGTATCTAAGGATCCATCACGATTAGATAGTTTATGTATTGTTTACGAAACCCTTCTGTCAAGGTGTTTGTGGACAAGTTGTACATACAGTGTACTTCTATGTTTTATTATATGATCACTATTAACTACTGCTGTGGTAGTAGTGACT
Organism: Spathilepia clonius; assembly: GCA_018250295.1. Lineage (NCBI taxonomy): Eukaryota > Metazoa > Arthropoda > Insecta > Lepidoptera > Hesperiidae > Spathilepia > Spathilepia clonius. The sequence goes on along the minus strand of DWRA01003570.1, from coordinate 2,186 downwards.
GTTTCGGATCTGTCAGTTAATATAAATTTAATGTGAAACAATGTTGTTTTATTTACCAATCCCGCGAGCGAACACAGCTGTGCAAATATGGCTATAGGTAGCTAAGTACTAATTACAACACTTATTTTGCCCATTCTAAAGTAAAAGGTACTCTAAGATACTTTGCTTTAAGATATCAGTAACTGCTTGCCAATGTCAGTGAAACTGCTAAGCAATGAAACATCACAATTAAGATTTACACAATATCACATATCACAGATTTATCAACATTAATGGGCTTCAGTGTTGAAGTGTCCGAACACAAGTGCTACAAAATGAATACTATATATTCCACAATCAAAGCAATGAAAATATTTGAGAAGTTAATTTTAAACACATTTTATAAAATTAGATTTCAAACAAAATATTAATTGGTTATGACAAACATTTAATTAAGACGCCTTTTACACTGTTGTTGTTGCAACCTAATATTTCTGATGTGTTGCGTTCAGACATTTTTATTTAATTTGGTATTACACATGTGTCTAATCTAGCTCAATAGTACACAAAAATTATTTAACATTTAGATGATCTGAGTTGACGAGACAGACAGACAAATTTACACAAAAGAGGTCTATAAAATCAACTACACAAATAAGTCAATCGTGTAGTTATATAAATAGATTTGAAACTTATCAGCCTATATTTCTTAGAACTACACAACACACATACTGTCATCGATCTTTGAGAATGCTGACTACAATTCCGGTTACACTGCACGTGGGGCGAGGAAGAAAGTAAGAAAGTAACAAATGTATATTTTTGTATATGTCTGCCTATTCTAGTTACTGTCACCTATTGAAGATTGCAACACTTTGTGTCCTACTGGGCACGGGCTCCCTACAACGGAATGTTTGGAGTATGTTCCACCACGCTGTTCCATTGCATGTTGGTTGAAGGGTTGGTGGCTCATCCTTTTGTATTTTTTCAAACTATAGCTTGTCACTAGGTTTACGGACTACTATGATATCAACCGGGACCGACTTTACCAAAGCACAGAACCTTGTATGAAATTTAGCCACTAACGGTCACCATCTCCAGACCATGCCCGACGTTGCTAAGCTTAACATGGAAACTATTAACTGTAAATAGAATGGTTCTTCCTGAAGTCGGTCACAAATGTATTGTTTCTTAAGGACAAGTTGGTTTCTTACGTCTCTGCTATACTTCACCCTTCAAACCAGACGACAATAGCATCTAACACAGCTGTTATAAGGCATAAATTAGTATAAATTAATGTGACGACTAAGTAAATCCGCACTGAAAAGAGTCCTTTGGACATAAGTTTGAATTCGAATATTTGTAGGTAGTCACTACAAAGAGTTCGACTTCCAGACACCATCGCCACACCTATTTCTGCTTTATAACAGTGTTAAATGCTGCTGCGTTGTGGCTTGAAGGTGGTGATAAGGGAGACACACTGATTCTTCTACGAGGTCTTTCAACTTAGTCCCCAGGGGTAGCAACGCATCTGTGATCAACCTCAGCTAGGACTCTTAATCTTATCTGAGGTTGATTGCATATGTGCACAGTAGGCCACTTACCATCAAGTGGAGCACATGCTCGGTTACAACTTCCATACATACATACATACATACATACATACATAAATCGTTATCGACATCCAGCAGTACAAAATAAAAAACAGGTTAAAAGACCTGAAGTACATAAGAATGCTTCAGGTCTTTTGCGATTCTGATACGTCGTTAACTCTCTCTCTCTCTCTCTCTCTCAGAGTGAGAGGTGTTAGGCCACAATCTACCGCTGGCCAAGTGCGAATTAGTAGAATTAACAAACCTATGAGAACTTTGTTTCAATGATCTTTTAGGTGTATAAGTTTCCTCGCGATGTTTTCCTTTGCCGTTATGGAAACCAATAATTAGTTTGTAATACGCACATAACTTTGGAAAATCGGAGGTACGTGTCTGTGGATTGAACATCTGACCCCTCGATTGAAAGGCCGTCGTTCAACCACTAGGCTATCACTGCTCTCTTTGATCTTCATACATGCGTTCTCATTTAAAACGCGAGCGTAGATATAAATCTATGACTGACCTCTGTTAAGGCTTCAGTTTTGTTTGAGTGTTTTCAATTTTTTTATATGATGGAGTAGCAAACGAGCATGTAGTCCACCTGGCACCTGGCTG
>DWRA01003569.1:0-11900 GCA_018250295.1 Spathilepia clonius | reverse complement strand
ATTTTTCGGTAAAAATAACATGCAATACTGCATAAAGGGTTCTGAGAATTTTAATTACTGTTTCAAATGATTCATATATTTTTTTTTATATTAAGTGGTAACTATGTTAAATCGTAAACCCCGATATACACGATTTTCACTTAACGCGATTTTTTCCGGAACATATTCCTCGCGTAAAGCGGGGTATTACTGTATAATAAAAAAATAATGTATGTAGTCTGTGCGAGACCAAACATGTACTTTCTCCAACGATTATTACTGAGCTTAGGATAATTTTGCGGTTACAAACTCCGTAACCCTCGTGATTTCTAAACCACGACGTACACATAAAGGCCATAGAATAAAATTGCTTTGAAATTAGACCACAATTAACATACATCGCGTAAACAGGAAGTTTAAACGAAGGTCTGCATAAAATGCGCCTTTCATCTCCTTTCTTTGTTACTGAAAATACAAAGAAACAAACAATCATCCGTTTCCACTTCTCTTTACTTTGTCTCTACATTTTAATGTATTTATAATTCTGCATTCGAAATGCCGCATTCAAAGTGGTTAAATTTGGTGACGCATCCATTTGCTAATTTGAATGTTGTCGTCAAACAATCTGATTTTAACGGAAATCCTAATTTAATAAGATTTTTAATTATATAGAAATAGCAAGCGAACATGCAGTCCCCCTGTTGGTAAATAGTCACTACGGCTTGAGACCGACCACATATACTTTTGTACCCTTCAGGACTAAGTTGGGACGCCTCGTATAAATATTTTCCCTTATCACATCCTTCACATCGGAATACGGCACCGCATAACACTGTTGTTATTGTATTGTTATTCTAAATTCTACCACCAAAAAGGTTCTACCACTTCCAAATTTTAGTCGTACCTTCGATAGCACCATAATTTAGTTCGGAAAATTATTAGGTTTAAAGAACTTTATTCTCAAATAAGACTAACAAGTCTCTCCTATGATATCTATCTCCTATGAATAATCACCCTAATATAACATTTATTCGTGTTTTTATTATTATCAAAACTAACTTCCTTCAGGTCTTAGAAGAAACTAACTCACCAATCTTAGTAGTGTAATCAATGGCCCCGAAGATGAGCTCCGGGGCGCGGTAGTACCGCGAGCAGATGTACGAGACGTTAGGCTCGCCGCGCACGAGGTGTTTCGCGGAGCCGAAGTCGCACAGCTTCAGGACGCCCGTCTTGGGGTCCAACAGAAGGTTCTGCGGCTTGATGTCCCGGTGGCAGATGCCCAGCGAGTGGATGTACGCGAGGCTCCGGAACAACTGGTACATGTACAGCTGCCGGAAACATTGCAATATATTAGTTTATTAACCCGCGAAATGAATGCATGTTAGTTGTCGAGAACGGTTTAATATTTCCGTTTATTAATGTGCAACACAAAAGGGAGGTATAAGTTATATAAGAAAACAACGCGTGTATGTATATCTATTTGTGGATTAGTAGCTCCTAAAAGCATGAACTAATTCTGATCTTCTTTTGTTTTTTGTTTGAAATTGAAACTGTTGAGAACGCCATTAGACATAACTTCCCCCTTTTTTCCTCTCAGTTATCTGAGTCGTCTGATATCGCATTATAATAAAATGCATGCAAAACAAAAGAAATATTATCATTTTACACACGCGGCAGCAAATAAACCTTTCGCAACATTTTACAGACAGACAATAAGTTCAATAAACTGACTTTCATCGCGAACATTCATACACCTAGACAATGAGTTTACGAGTATAAATTCAATTCAAATATTTGCTCGAGTAGTTACAAATAGTTATTTCTCATACTCGTTTGATACTTATCATAACTTGCACCTCTTGATTAGAAGAACACGAGCGTAGACAGACTATTTCCTTTCTTATTTCCTCTAAAGAACGGTTAGAACCAACACATTTAAAAGGAAATAGCTTACAATTTAATAAAAACGATACTCTTAGATGGAGTTGTGCAAATGTAAAGTATTTTGAATTTATACAAAACAGCAAACACTAAATATGTTCAAATAAATAACGATGCGGTGTAGAAGGTGACACATTCAAATCATTAGCATGTGGCAGACGGTGAGCAGCGAAGTAATTAACATCCGCCTGTCTGTCTGCATTGAATATTACTTGCACATATTACACCTCTAAATAACAAGATAATGAAGCGACCATAGTTTTAAATCAATAGAAATCCTCGAGATGAAAACCTATGTTAATCTCTAAATATGTGCGTCAAATGTCTATGTGCGTGTAAACGTATACGTACGCACTCGTACGTAAATTTCTACGTGTGTGGAACTCGTATACGTGCTACTGTGGTGGTAATTACCATGTTTCTAACACACTACATTTATACTCATAACATTTTCAAATATAAGTCAAATTCCATAAGATGTTATTAATCTTTGACATGCAATTGTTTTTGTAGTTTAGTATATACTTGTAACAATTATACCAGACTCATTTAAGAAACTCATCAAGATTATAGGTTTGCGTAATATAATTTCATTCCATTATTATAAAGTAGTACTTATTTTCTACTGCATTCAATACTAATTTATTTAATTGGCATTTTGAATATTTTTGAGAGAATTCCTTTTTCTGGAGCGACATCCAGTTTCCGAAGCGTTATACTAACCTTTATAAAACTAATGGGTATGGTTTGTTCATCTTTGGAGTAGTGACGTGCAACTTTATACACAGTCTCGGGTATGTACTCCAGCACCAAATTCAGGTACACTTCGTCCTTCTGCAAATAAAAAAATACATACGAATTTAACCCTATTCTCCTACCCTCACGGCTAATCTATCCCTTTCGTTCCTAAAATTTAAAAATGAGGAAATATTTATAGGTATTTTATTTTTAAATTAATCTCTTTAGCATACTTTTAATTATAATATAGAAAGTGATGTAAGAAAACTAGAAAGAATATAATAGAAGCAATAAGTAACTAGGATTAAGACGACTACCAGAGACAAAGGTTAGTTTAGTACATAGGCTCACACAAACGAATATATTCAATTGGCACGCGCCCAAAGCCTTTTTGGCTCCTGTGCTTTAAGTGCTGCTATGGTAAACCTTGAACTAGAAATATGAATGTGATACGTATGCCTAATATATACAGAAAATATTACGCATATAGTACATTTTAACTAAACAATCATAAAATTACATACAATATTTATTTTGTTTATCCTAAATATTAATTGTAAATGCTGTATAAGAAGTGATCATACAAGAAAACAAGATAAATGGATGCCTTTAAATAATTTATATGTATGTAAGCTTCTGGAAAGGTCGTCCACGTTTGACATACATACGACGACACAATACAAAAACCCGCGATCGTAATCGGACGAGGTGGAGGTTAGGCGTATACCGAATATTAATAGTCGTGACAGACTGCCATAGTGTTAAGGGAGTACCTAAAAATAAGACGGTAACACCAGAAGTAAGAGAAGATCATGACGGTAATTACATACGCAAGAATTAATAAATAATCCATTTTTGTAATTTTTGTCTACCACAGACAAAAAGTTGTCAATGTCTAGTATGCAGAAATTGTCAAATTTCAATCTTTGCAAGGCAAATAATTTGTTAGATTGATTATTATTGACAACGTTTCGCGTGTGAAAAAATAAATGCGTATTCTGCTCCTCTAATAGACAATTATACGTAACATAACTAAGTTTGTTCTTTTTTTAATTTTCTGCACAATTTAACAAAATATAAATGCATAGATTAATTATATTTTTAAAATTAATTTATAATCTGCACATAACTGATATAAGCAAAGTTTCTTTATTAACTTTTCTTTCAAAATTTCAAATACAAAATTCATTAATTTAAAAACCCATTTCGTGATATTAACAAATTTTCTATAAAAATTAAAAAAAACTTTACGCGATAAGAGGAATTTTACTTTACAAGATTGAAGAATCGAATGTATGGTGAAAATATCTATTTAAAAATATATATAGGTATGCAACATATTTCTAAAATACCTTATGCTATAGACGTGGAACGTAGAAATATCACACACACTCAAAATCTGTTTGATTTTCAGAAGTATACATTGTAAGACGTGCTTGATGTTACGATAGTGGTTCGACTTAATGATCAGTCCGATAAGATTTGCTATTTGATGCCACGACAGGCTCAATAGCTTTTTGACATTGGTATTTGTAATATTCGTGTCTTTGAGAAATATACATTCGAACAAAGGCCTTTATAACATACGTATATTGTAAACTACGCGTCTAAACTATTTGCAGTTTCAATATTTTTTGTTGCTAATTTGTAAGTACATGTATGTATATTTATAATAATTTTTAACAATTTTGTATGTAAAAAATATCTTAAAATCTTGATAACTAATTAATTGAAGTTACATAAAATAATCATAGTGAAGTACGTAACAGAAAAATGTACAATACAAGTAGTCTATTCATAAGTGAAGACTGAAAGGCATCATTACCGGTATCAGCTTAATAGTATCGAGAAAAATGTTGAGCCAGATGGAGATGAAAACGTAAAAAGCTGTTAGTCAGATCCAAAAGGCACACAGAAAAGAACAAACAAGCAACGTCTGCGATTAAAACAAAAATTATATATAATGGTTTGACAACAAGTGCTATTTCGTCAAAGATGACCGTGATAATGACAGAAATCCGGATCTAGAACCGAATTTGAGTGTAAAAGCTCATAGCCAATGATTATGATTATTATGAATTCGCTCTTAACCGCAACTTGCGTAAAAGAATTCACACAAGGCTTCTTAGGTCACCGACCGATAACTGTTAAAATATTTCCAAATAAATACTAAGGTATTTGTTTTATAATAAAGTAATATATATAGATATAAATCGGTAACCCTTGCCAAAAATCATATGAACCTAATTGTGCGTTAGCACACTAGCGTAAAAATTTTATTGGTACTTTAGACATACTGTGACATCTAGAGACTGCATTGCGTTTAGCAGTGAGCTAACAGCCACGGGCACTGCCGCCTTTCCTCAGATAAAACATAAACAATATACCCTTAATAACGACATAGCTATCGCTTACTTTAGTATAAACAAAAATATGAACTATAATAACCATATTTGTTTATATTAGTTTTATAATTCACTTAAATATATACCTTTTCTCCGCTGGAGTAAAAGAAGTATTTCAATTTGACAATATTACAATGCTCCAGTCGCCGCATAATTTGAAGTTCTCGGTTCTGTAATCACATTAAAATACATTCAATTATATAAACATAAGTAAAAAGTCACAAAATAAACAAAGTTACAGCAAATACACAGGATTGAAAACCTGATAATATAGTAAGAGATCAATTTCAATTACACTAATATTTTGACACGAGTCATTTGGGGATTGACTAGTTACCAAGAGACATTTGCAATAGCAGAAAAGTCAACCCTTTCCAGAGGATCTACGTACGAAATCACAGTGGACACATAGTCAGCAATAACAACTGTCCTATTAATGCAATACATCAAAATTCTAACCTTAAACCTTTTGTCCTGGAGCACCTTCTTGATCGCAATTAGCTCGCCGGTGTCGCATAGTTTGGCCTGGTAGACGACGCCGAAGCTGCCGTTGCCGATGAGCTTCATGTCCGCATAGCTCACCTCCTGCGGCCGGTCGGGGCCTTGCCCCGGCGTCGCTACTACGGTCGTCACCTTCGAGCCGTCCTTGCCTGCAAAACACCACAATTACAATTATATTTACAACATCGTCGTAGAAGTAATCATCCCAGTTAACGTTATCGAGATTAACTCATTAACGACGATCGAGTCGCTAAACGTAAAAAAACTCACGGTAAGCGTTACAGGTCAGTCTGGCACAATATTTAAATTTAATTTCGAATCGGCTAATACGTCAAATATCCATCACCCTTTTGCAATCGATTATGAAGTCATCAGTCAGTTCGATGCGTCTTTTGATATGCTTAAGAGACCACACAAATACATAATACACCATAGTGATTTCAAAACCTCCTTTTTCGCACAACCTATCTAATCTAATTTAACACAATGTAATAAGCTTTGCTACATAACACTGGTAGAACAACAATCATTGATAAGATTTACTATTCCGGTCAATTACAATCTTATAATATTAAGAGTAAGATAGTGGACGCCCCAATTCAAATACTAACAAACACAATAAAAAAATCAATTTTGTTTTATCTGTATGCGAATTCCATTACTCAAGCAAAAAAATTCCCAAGGATAATAAGGGAAGTAACGCTGGAAAATTTCTACGATCCCCTGGAAAGTCACGATCAAATTAATGTAATCAGTAGTACAGGATACTCTTACACAGGGCCTTAATTGTTAAAGGAGTTATAGGCGGGCGTAGCCGTGAACAGACCCTCGTTAATTAAAACTAAGAAGTATCAATGGATTGGTGATTAGAAAAAACTAAGAAAACATTAAGAAAAAACCCTGATTAGTTTTTTTTTTCTTCCTTGGGGTTATTCATTTTACTGTAAAATATGCTGCTCAAGCATTCAGGCTTAGTGGCAATCCTGAGAGCGATAAGAGGTGTCTACGTAGAATGGAAAATAACCCACCCTACACGTTCGAGTACCGTCGCCTATAAACCCTTAAGGACCTACACCTTCACACTTTGCTATTAGGTACATTATTTGCTACACATACAGCGCGAACGTAACGGTACATCTACGTTTGAAAATAAGAAACAGATAATTTATCTCTAATATTCCACATTAATTATAATCAATTAATTTATTTCATACATGTATTTTGTAAATACTTTATTACCTACATAATCATATCAACATTAGTAACAATATGTGCAAAACCACCTTCAAAAGCTAACGAATTAACATTATTCATACTATTGACACACACTCGTCCATCATATTTTAAAGTGGAAATCGTCGTAATTCAAGTTACACATAACAATTTTGATTGTAATAAAGTATTTTAAAAGAGAATCGACCACCTAGAATTACATTTTTCGAGGTTACCATTCAAACGTCATAGTCGTATGTCGTCAACACTATCACATCATTACTATTTTGGAAGTCTATGGTTTGTAATTGTTGTTAGTGTTGTCTATGGTTTTATAAAACTGATCATGATTTTAATAGATACCTAAATAAATTTTACTCTAGTTTCAGAAATCAAATTTGAAGAATAAAGTGCTAAAAAGTCATATAAATTAGTGTTCATTACAATAATTAGAATTTTAAATTGCAGAAAATGAAGTGGTCGTAAAAAATTTGGTCAGTGGTGTCAAAAAGTTAAAATATTACGACACATAATAATAGTAATCGAAAAAAATTGTAACCTAGCAATACGAGTAACCTAGTAACAAGAACGGCGGAAAAAGCACACAAACCAAACATCATTGCATTATTACATAATATTAATAGAAAATTCAATATTAAAATACTTGAATTGTAATCATGTTAACGGCACTCCAAGAATTACATAGCGTTTTATAATCCTTCAGTTGTGCATAGCAGCAAAAACGTAAATCGTATGCATCACAATCGAAATAAAAAAACAAGGCCGCAAGCAAGCCGTACCAGTAAAAAAACCTACATCCTGAAATAATCATATCCACGTGACATGAATCAAATACAATAATCTGTTGAATGGTTTTTAGATGTGGATAGATTTTCCTTTTCGCTTCGACAGGGTTCTCCAAAAAAGTGCAAAAAGAGCCCTCCTTAAATGTGTATAGAGGCAGCTTCTTCGTTTTAGGGGGATGGCAAAAACCTTTTTTTGTTGACCTATTTTCACAGGGCAGCTTGAGCCCACCCTATTCCTTTTTGTTATGTACTACGGTTCGCGATTTACTGCTTTATACTACCTACTGCCCGTGACTTCGTGACATTCTAAGTTTTGGCTCGCAGCTTAAAAACATAGCCTATACCTGGTGCTACCACAGTCAAACTATGTAGTTTATAACTATGCCCAAATGCCTCAGAATTATTTGTAAAAGCTCTACCAACATACGTCCGTATTATTTAAAATGCATACTTTAGCGTGTTTACCGCTTGTCCGCTTCCCCTTCCGTTTTGTTGAAGGAATATCGATTATTTTGTTTTATATTTAGTCTGTTTGCGAGGCTTACACCTCACTCTTTATTTTATGTATAAAACAAGTCAGCAACGACTGTTTGCGTATGTATTAGAATTTTTTAATATTCTTGCATTTGTAATTATTTATTGCACATTTTTACCAATATTTATTGCATAGATTTTAGTAATAACTAAAGTAAAGCAAAGTAACATGACAAAAAGTGCATAATTTTACAATTTTACAATCATTGTAACGTCTGACGCACTTACGTCCTTATTTAAATTAAGTCTAAATAAATAATAACTTTGCAGTATTTTTGACCTTAATGTGTTCTGTTAATTTTAGGCAAAGATTCTATGTATCAATAAAACGGTTTTTCAAACAACTCAGAATTTAAGTTTGATTTGATAGTTTCCATAATCAAATAGAAACTCTTAACACCGAAATCGAACGAAGTTAAACTAAATCATTAGGTAATAAACTGTAGTGCTGACATCATAAATTAAGCAATTACTGAAGTAATCAAGGTCATTGTTTTAGTTATAAAACACAATTCGAAGCTGAGAGTTGAGAAATCAAATAACATTGTTATGATAAAGTTAATTGGTCTATTAAACTCAACAAAAACTATTAAAACGTTCTGGGCAAATGTATATTGAATAAATATTATAACAACAATAATACTAGTTAATATTAGGTTTGATACGTTAGCTTGAGATCTGCACGACATTTCGTCTTTTTGTTTCGACATAAAGAAATAGGTTCAAGAAAATATATTGGATCAGTAATATTTGAATAGTACAATTAGTAGTATCCTAAGAAATATTACATATAAAGAGTAATGTATTATTTGTTCCTTTAAACACTAAGATAGCTAATGTTCTGTATAACCTTACACATAATGTTCTATTGAAATCCGAAGGAAAGCGTTTCTTTATATATCGCAATGAAAAGATTAATCGTGCCTCACTTTAGCCGTCGAACCGCGACAACCACCAACTTCCTGAGACCGAATCGTAACTGGCAGACTGTTTTGTCTAATCTAATGCAACCTTAGTCTGAGGACAAGCAGCATATAAGGGCTGTGCTCCGACTTATATATCGAGGTTAAAGTAAGAAGAATAATCTCATTATTATTTTTTCCCCATTAAACCACGCTTCCATCAAGGAAAAAAATATTCCAATACTTTTAGACTATGCTTCTCAGTTACAGAAATATATAAAAATGGTTTGAGTTTTTTTTATTTTTCTTTCTGTACCTAATAAGACATTTTTTTATTTATAAGGCCATTTATCTTTTGATCCGATCAATTTTAATCTATACATTTAAACTATTTGAACATTTTAATCTAAATAACTGGAAAATTGAGGCGTCTATCGTAGTACCGTGACGATATTTTTTAAGATGTGTTATATAATAGAAGTTTATGAACATTTTGAACAGCTTATAGCTAGGTACGGCGAAATAATAAACATAATAGCTACAGTGACACTACCACAATTTCAAAAGTATGCAAAAATCATTATAAAATCAAAATATCTCATTAATATTCATCGGAATTAAATATTACGACTAACCTCAATACATTTGTTTAGAAATACATTAAGAATATAAAAAAAATGTTTATATTGTATTCATTGTGTGTATTTCTATGTTAAAGTATGTCTATACTTTACTAAAGATTGTCAGACATTAAATAAATGTCTTGATTTCCATAATCCTATAAGGCTCCTGCGGATACCTTGACTATAATACATCGTAGATGAATTGTCTGAAATTGATTACACATACTTTAACTAAGCATTATCACTTCCCAAAGGAAATGTGTTCAAATATTTAAGTGTATGTTTAATTGCTACATTGATTTACTAATGATAATGTATTACATAAGTGAAATATTAATTTTGTCACGTACATGAATATGTAAAAAAGATGTTGTCATGAGATAATAACCAAATAGTTAAATAACATTGATTAATACATTTTTTTATGATTATTTTGTTGTCATTTGAAATTATCATAATTAAGGTTATATTTATAGTAAAACATAATATATGATACGACTCAAATCGAGTACTTGGCTACAACTGTGTTTAGTTCTATATGGCAGTTTGGTTCAAAATGGGCTGGAAATGCAATGCTGATCGTTTGAGGAAAGTAATCGCCAACATTTATTTTTAAAACGACCCATAAGACCTACAAGGTTTACCGCCTGCTATATATGCATTATGACAACCGAGCCTTTGTACTCCAATGCAAAAAATGCATGAATTTCAACTAACTGTCACCTTAGCACCTCTTGCTTTTAGAAAGAAAGAAAGAAAGAAATATTTATTTGTAAAAAAATACTACAGCATAATGTGGCATAAATAATAACAATCATGACTTTGATATTAGTGCATTGCTGCAGTAAAATTTAACAAAAGGGTCCACACTCAGCCCCACCGCGGCGAACCACGGCCACTGATTTTCAGTGTGTCCCGTCTCGACGAGCAGTTCGGACGAGTGGTGCGTTGGCCAAATGAAATACAAAGAAACAATACAAAACAATTCGTAAATTATACTTACAAACATTAAACTTAACTTATTAACAATTTCGGGTCTATAATTATTGTTAGACGTTGTATGAATTCGAGCTACTTTTAAAGCAGACATATAAAATTGATAACAAAAACGATAAACAACTATAAGCAGACAGCAAAAAGTTGGTGCCTCCAGAGTCGAACGACAAAGAGTTCTAGCACCTTTAAACTTACCTAACCTTACCACTTAACATCAAGTGGAAATTTAAAAACAAGTGTGACGGTAGTGCCCCCAGAGTCAAACCCCAGAGTTTATCCACCTTACCTAACTTCGAACGAGAGAGAACGAGAGTTTTCAGACCTCAAGGGCCTGCATCTGAATGAGTGCCAAATTAGACCAGCTTGGCGATTGGTTTCCCTCAAAGTAGCTGACTCCCCATACTTACCTTACCACCTAACATAAAAATGGTAAACCACCGCTAGTAATAACTAGAAAATTGACCACAACTTTACAAAACAGATCCTCACCTCAAACACACGTCCGCCAGCACTAATCCCCTTGACCACGTTTCCAAAAAGCAACGACAGTTGGGCCACAGACCGTTGCACAGTTTGTGCGTTGACCAAAAACGCCATGACGTCACCAGCAGTCATCTGTCCTGTGGACATCAGGTGACCGCCTAGGAACATCGTCCCTAGGACCATACTGAAATGCAAACAAATATTCTTATGAGAGTGCATAACATCTATACAAAAAAATACACGCTTAACAATGCCTAGTATGTGTATTTTTTTTTATGATGGAGTAGCAAACGAGCATGCAGTCGACCTGATGGTAAGTGGCAACTGCCGCCCATGGACATTTGTAATCCACCCCAGGTGAGACCAGAATCCCAACTGAAGTCGACCACAGATGCGTTGCTAAAAACACTTAGAAAACCACAAACCACACTGAACATAGACATAAAAAGGAACAAACAAATTTGTCTGTTTGTGATATTATCATACGAGTACTTAATGCCTCGCCGTCTCGAGTATCAACTGTCGTTCAATTGGTGCAATTACTCTATTTCGGTTTGTGACTTAAGCGAACGTGCCGGTCCGAGCTCTGATTGCACATGCATTCATGTGATAGAGACAAATTGGTAGAAATGATCCGATGACATGCCATTTGAACGCGTCTAGAATTTTCTACATCATAATATAAAGTCGTCAACTTTAATTTGGACCTACTTATGCAAACAGGAACCAATCCACACGCATGCCAAAATCATTAAAAATGTTGACGATTTTCAACAATAT
>DWRA01003568.1:0-11901 GCA_018250295.1 Spathilepia clonius | reverse complement strand
GAGAACATTCTTAAAGAACTCTTTGCTGTTTAAGTGAAAATTAATTTCTAATATGCACATATCCTTTAAAAATTCAGAGTTGTGTGCTTAGATTTGAATCTGGGCCCCCCGATTAAGAGGCCGAGTTTTCACCACTAGCCTATAATTGCATGATATAATCTATACATTTTCTGTTCTACTTTTCCATATATGTAAAATTTAACTATACCAAATATTTAACTTCTTAGCGCGGAATATTCATAAAAGAGAATGGACGTTTTTACTTCACGTATTAATTCATAGATTATTTTTAGTAGTATTATTAGCCTGTATATAAAGATTTAACTACAAAAAGAACGGTGTTAGTATACGGATAATTCGTCAGAACGTTCACAGCCCTCGTAGCGCAATTGGCAAGCGCGCTCGGCTACTAGTCGAGAGGTTGGTGGTTCGAATCCACTCGGGTGGCACTTTGTGGTAGTTGCATTTGATTTTATTTTAGAAAATAAATATTATTTTGTATTTTATTCTTTTTTAAATTATTAATACACCTTTCTTGTATTGTTTAAAGATATAATAGAATTTTTATCTGAATTTTTAACAAAACTTCGCTCAGTACAATCTGTTACAGCTTACTGCAACAGGTCCGAGGTTATAAAAACCATCTGTGATTTAAAATTATCTGCGTATTAGGTATTATCACTTGTTATAACGGTAAAAGAAACATCGCGAGGAAATCTGCACACCTGAGAGTTCTACTAAAAAAATGAAGTCTACCAATTCACACTTTGCCAGCGCGGTGGACATTGGTCAATTCTCGCTCGCACTGAGAGGAGATCCGTGCCCGACAGTGGGACAGTGCTGGTTTGACGACGTACAGGACTCTTAATACGGATTGGTGGAGAAAATTACATATTATTCAAATCATGTCGTAAGATATAAAGCCATTGACAAGGCCTGTGACAAGGCTTACCTAATTGCTGTCCAGTGATACAAACCATACCAATGAGTCTTCCGAAGCCCGGATGGGCATGACTACCTAAATCTAAGCTTTAAAACAATTACGCGTTTGCCAATCTGTGCTTTACTATTTTTTGTCTAGTAAAATCTAACTATGTTTTACTTTCATAGCAAAAATATTTCCATCTTTACCCTTAGCCCTTGCTTGGGGTAGGTATGCAAAATTAGATAACGACCGCTTAAAAATTTATATTGTAGGTTCCGTTAGGATTTCTATGAATGTTATTGAATTTACATGGCTCTCCATGTTTACCTGCGATAAGATTCGGTATTTATGAAATATTAAAAAAAATATATAAAATGAAGAATATTTTCTTCATTCTTAGCAAAAAATTGTCTAGCAAGTAGGTCCAAAATGTTTACCTGTAGCTCATGTTACTTTTTATGTTATAAGTTTGAGTTGCATCATAGCATTCAGCATTTTAATATCTTTTATTAATTAGGATTTCGCCATATTCTCATTAAAACGTACCGTGTGAACAAAAGTTACGAAAAACTTTTCGATAGTCTTTAAGGGTAGGGAAAGTGTACTAATAAGTTTTGAAACGGACATGTAAAAGAAGTATTTACTAGAACCGTACATTAAATATATTTTAGAACGAACATCACCTCCACACGAGTGGCAATTATCAAGTTGGACCAGTAAGTGAGAGCCACTGGAGCCCATCGACGTATTCTTCGTCGATCCTAAGTTTATTTGTTGAAAACAAAGTTGCGTTACGTTAGGTCGGCGTTAGTTTGGTATTCGGGGAGCGGTGGAGAGTTCCGGTCGCCCGTAGGTTCGTGGGGGAAGGTTTTAGTGGCGTCATGCGTGAAGGGATGAGGGTGCGGGGTGTGGGGTGCGTTGGGCGGAGTGCGGGGCGCTGATCTCGCGGCTGCGAGGGCTCGAAGCTCAAATCTCGTTCGGTGTTGCAACGCGACGCCTGCGGAACAGCGCGCTGCGTTGCGCTCAGTCCGCGACCGCCGCGGACCCCGGTATTCCTCCTCGTACGTACGCCGTAGCAAATAACTATATTCCGCACTCTCAAAACTCTTCCTAAACTTTTCCAACTCGCCGAGTGGCGGGCCGCTGTTTTCAGGTTTCTGACAAACTTTTATATTTGAATCTTATTAAAAAATTATAAACCATCTAGTAAATGTAAAATTTAAGTAGCTTAACCGACAAACGCTTCTTTTTCGAACTCAATTTGTTCATACAAGTTAAGTTCGAAAAATAAGCGTTTGGAATAATTTTATGGACTTAACGGCATAATCTGGTCAATTTTGGCAAAGTTTCGGTCGTAACTACAATAAGAAGTCGTAAACTCGGGGTATAAATAATGAAGTCCACACAATGCAGCGACTCGCCACTTCACAATCACAAGACGCTCGTCCTCCTGTCTCTGCTCCTCTATTATTTAAGCCTTACTACCTACACAACCTACTATCTGTTTACTCTTTTTAAACACAACAAGCTTATTCAAAAATACAGAATTAAACAATTATTTCAAAAATAACTGAAGTGTTAAATATGTACGTTCGACACTAAAAACCAGCGGAGCTGTTCTACTTGAACCAAATATATTTCTGAAATATTGTTAATTTGTAAAATCATATTGTGTTTACCTAAGTTTTCCGACGTACACTTGAGTAAATTATAATTTCAACGTGTTCCACAACAAAGCTACTGATTGTGCAACAAGTGTTCTCGACACTTACAATAAGTACAAGTCCAGGTTACCCAACCACCACGACAAACTAGTATTTTAACTTAGCCGACTGACTCCGTTATCTTTTTCAGAATATGTAAATTTAAGGTACATTATAAGATATACTAGCCTTCTGTCGCAAATAATTAAACTCAAATAAAAATAATACATCTTAGGCATCTTTTGGCATCCTTTCGCTATATGAACTTTATTCTGCTATGTTTTTAGTCATGTGCATATGTGCTTAAAAAGGCTTAGATTACATAAAACAAAATCAAGTTACTCAAACATGGAACAAAGGACTGGCAAGCTAGCTTCTCTTACAGATGTATTAACTGGAATAAAGATTATCTCCAAGAAGCTTATTAGGGCTTTGCTCGAACTCCGTTAAGCTCCGCGTGTCACAAGTAAGACGGTAATCGGGCTAAATCGACACGACACATTAACGGCACTTGTAGCAAAGCTCCGCGAGATGCCTCTTTATTACATCTGACATGGGTTTATTAATGAGAAAGATTCCCTAGACTGACATTTTATAAAGCGACTAAATATCGTAAATAAATAGGCCCAAAAAGGGCAGTGATGTTTTCAGTTTTTGTCAATGATTTTTTATTTGGTACTTGGTGAAAAGCTTTAAGCGGACTGCTTATAGGTTACTGTCGCATGACCGACAGTTGTGCAGGATATTATCTTGTCGCTGAGCCCACTGAGCAGTCGCTTAATCCATTACCCGTCGGGCGTCTAATTTTTTATTTGGGCGTCCGTCGGGCGGTATTTTGTTGATTCTATTCGAAGAATCTCACTACGCAATTGTTACTACTGCCTGGTAATCAAATGAAAGTAACTGATGGACGGTCAGCCTTAGTACTCATTATTTATCTTATTTATTAATAGCGCCAGTTACCTGTACGCTATATCTTCCAATAACCAGTAAGCCCAACAAAATTATTCAGATACGATTACATCAATTATAGGTGCAAAATTCATGCATTAATATTAATATACTTGTACTTTCACAATTTGGAATTAACATGAAATATGATATTTGATTTCAATAAATATTCAATTAAGATCGAATTTCGACCACTGGCTGAATACTAATAAAAATATAGCGAATTATAATAATTTCGATTCGGTGTTATTTATTAAACATAGCTCTTAAATTGTTAAAACCACAAATGGCAGTCAAATCATAGTATGCAGTCAATAAATGTTGACGTATCGTTTAAATATTCACAAGTGACACACTTGTGTACGAAACCAGAACATAAAAATCAAAACAAAATAATTTCGAATACAGTTTGCAGTGCACTATTTTGTAGTTAAAATATTTAAAGTAGAGACACTTTAGGTCATGTCCAATAGATGGAACCCCGTAAAATAAGATAAGAAACAATTCTTAATGAAGATTCAAAATTGTTGTTTTGGTGGGGTGCACTTGTTTTGGTGAAACCGGCAATCTTTTTTGGGCAAGTAAAGCTGCGGAGAGTGCACTCTTTCAAAAAAAACAACTCCGTACTTCGATACCACTTCTCAAAATGAACGTTATCGTACACACAACGCTAACAAGTTAGTATCTGAAAATTATCAGTAAATAAAAAAGTAAATATGATATTTTAACTAGTCAAGCTTTACATTCTCTCGGAAAATTGAAATTAGGCCGACGATTTTTGCATGAGGTGAAGACGGCTTATGCATATTCTATTCACTTATCCGCGCTACTGTGTAGAAGACTGTCTATTCACCTCTCAAGTGCTTTTGTTTCAAGATGCTAGGGAATATTTTAAAAGAAAATTGTATGGTAACATTGTATACATATGTAGCTTGTTTATTTTTTGTTTGGGCCTGTCTGTGAGCGTCCTGGATATTTATTGGAACAACAACTCGTTAACAAGATAGGAACCTGCAGAATCGACAGATAAATTAGCAAAAAAAAAAATCACGAAAACTAGAGCGATAACGTCAATTAATCTAGGTTCAGTGAATAAACCTCAATGTACTCATCCCTGACCTCTCGAAGTAATTAACGGTGAAGAAAATACTGTGAGAAAACGTACGTTCCTCAAATTTCTCCATAATTTCTCAATGAACTATCTATGGTTAAAACCGTTCTCATTTTAAAGAACATATATATGTATATATATACAAGGTACTGTTGTCCAGTTATGTTTCCTATCGACCTTATAAGTTAACAAAACATGAGGGCCCTAAAATGTAACCGAGCGTCACAGTTTCAGGAACCGCGAACAATTTCTTTTTTCCAATTTCCTGTTATGATTCCACATCTGATTTGAGATTTGTATCACGCCTTACAATAAATGTTACTATAACAAAAATAAACTGCGGTACAAATAGAATGAGAATAAACACAAAACGTGTGATATTAACTGTTGCCTGCATTTTGGTGATTTAAACTATTTTATATTACTTCTTCAATTAAATTTCTTTCATTTAAAGGCGTTGAGTTTTTATTTAAATATCTACATTTCGATATAAATACCTATGTATGTGCATGGATCTCAATCGAGTTGCATAGTGAATCTTTTCAATTGTAAGGCTAGTTTCACACGTCATTTATAATGCACGTTTTTCATTCATTCAAAAACAATAAACCGCAGTTAAATATGGTACAGCTTATGTGATGTGCTCGACAAATCCATTACTAGATTTTTTTTAGCAGTGCACATGCAGTGCAGTACATAATGTTCTTTTGTACTAGTATGTGCCTCTGGTTATTCTATAAACTTCCTCCTGCAAAAGGCGTGTAGAGCATAAAAGTATATTCAATTTATACAAGTCTGTGGGCACAGACTTCTGTACATAGACTACTTATTAAACAAGAGACTTCATAACAAGAATTGTCAACAAACAAAACTTTTCGATGAAACATTCAAAAGAAGACGGCAAATGGTCAAAAGTTTGGTAACTCTTACCATCAAGTGGAGCAAAACTGATTTCGGTCAAATTCATAAAACTTACTTTCTTGAGATATTTTAGTAAAGTCTAGTAGCAGGTTTCCTTTATTAACATAAGCAGCAAAAAGTTACGTGTAATATTACGATAGGTCTTCAATTAAGTAGTCCGTTGTCGAAGGTATGTAAACTCATTGTAAATAGTTTTTCTTTTATACGTCCCTTTATGATATATTTTATCTATGACCATTCAATGCTCTGTACTTTTTTTACGAGTATGTGTTGTATATTATTATTCCACTTCCAAATATATTTAGATAGAACCCGAAGAGCCATTTATCCAGTAAATCCAACAGACTTTTAAAGTTTAAGATTTATCAACCATAAAATCACGTTATGATTTTGTTGTTACACAGGCATCTACGCCCAAAACACAAATCCATAATATTTACCCGAGCATTGCATACACAAACCGTTATGTATATAGAGACCAATATGGTGACCGATGCGTAAAGCAAATCGTCGGTAAAACTAAGCTTTCCCAATTTTTATACATTAAGATTGACAAATAAGGCGCTGAATGGAAGAATCTATAACAGAATATTCTGAACTTTATAAACAGCCCCTTGACTGAAAGTATAAAGTGACCACAGTTCCATTACACACCACTCGTACCCAATACACATAACACGGTGACCTTTCCAAAATTAATGACGCGATCTTGAAATTGTCTCGACCTCACTCATCTCGGACATTTCTGGCAAAACAACGCAGAGGACCGGCCCGGCTTCGTATGATATGTCAAGTGTTACATCCACGAAACCGTTTACGAGAACGAGACATTACCTATTTATAATTCCTTGATAACGTGCCCAATTAGTGTTACGTGCCAGTTGTGGGGAGAGCGAGAGACCCTGCCAATCAGTTGAACATAGATTTTTGTAAATACATCAAATACTCGTCAGATAAACATACCTACTAAATATTGGACGCTCACATTCAATTGAATTAAATATAACGTATGCGGCTCTGTTATTATGGTGATGATATATCTGTTTGCGTTAATAATGAAGGGCATTTTTATTTGACATCTCTTTCGAGAGATATATTTTTGTTTTCATTTCAATTTAACTATTTTTTATGAAACCTATCTAACAATACTTGGCCAAACAATTTAAATCCAATGAGATCTTAATTATAGAAATCCGTATAAGTTTAGGAGATAAGATGAAACAAAGAACAAGTGTACAGAGAGAGAGGTGAGAAAACTTACCCTTTCCTGCAGTTGGATAAAAAAAGTTAGCCGAAAAAGTAGACATGTATAGGTTTACAAATACACAGTGCCTATAAACAATGTCAAAACATGTAGGAAGAACTTGTATTCTTCCGTATTTGTATAAACGAGGTACGAGATAACTTTACATATATATGTATATATTTTCGAAAAAGTAACTTTGTAAGAGTTCGTTCAATAATTTATATTTTAAAACGTTTTCATAAAAAAAA
This sequence comes from Spathilepia clonius, assembly GCA_018250295.1. Taxonomy (NCBI): domain Eukaryota; kingdom Metazoa; phylum Arthropoda; class Insecta; order Lepidoptera; family Hesperiidae; genus Spathilepia; species Spathilepia clonius. The sequence goes on along the minus strand of DWRA01003568.1, from coordinate 4,796 downwards.
ACATTTAGTAGTAATAGACTAGTTAGAGCTGTTAATTCCAAAATTGTATTAGTGCTGGGCGGGCGAAATTTTAACGAGAATTTAAACTACCTCATTATCTTTCTAATTTTGGTCCGAGAGCTACTTTTACCGTGTAGAATGAAAGGAGCGTCACCGCCCTAGGCATCATATGCCAAGAGGCGTAAAAAAAAAAACAAAAGGTCGGCGTAAAAGAAAAAAATGAACCCTTTTCTATACACAGTAATTTTCCAAATTCGGCGTAAAAAAAACAAATACTACTTTTATTGAGTTGAATAAAAGCTACGACCGAAAGGCGTTAAAAGACAATTTCGCTCTATTTTGAGCGAGAGCTAGGTCGGGCGCTGCGTCCGAACGACCAATGTGGCAAATATAATCTAATCTACCGTTAGTAAAAGTGCAGCAACGACAATTTTCTATCGTATACAATAATATCCAAAGAGAATACAAAAATGGTTAGATTCATATTTCGAAATCTTGTGTGAAATCATTATTCTATACAAAGTTATGTTTTGTGTAGAATAACTTCACACTACATTTCAGCAACAACAAGAAAAAGCCCAAAACAAATAATATTGTAGGTACATATTTTATAATTTTTAAATTTCATAATACGAGTAAGTTTAAAAAATTAACTACTACGTTTAGAAATATATTGTGAACGTAGTAAACAATTCGTAAAATTTCGCAGTTTTTCTGCCTTATAGTCATCAGTTTACGCTGCTGTGTTCTGATCCGTCGGATGTAACAAGAGAGCCATGCGTACCATTTACTGTTACTGTTTGAGGCAACAGAAACAGCTCCAACAGTGACTGCTTACAAACAAGTACACAGAACATGCGTGTTACAATCAAATAAAACGTATCATACAAACGAGTCGGATAAAAGGATGAATAAAAAAGGAAAGGGTGACATAGGAGCGCAACGAGTACAAATCTCGATGACAATATAGCGTTTGTGATCGTCCTTGAGCGGCGCGTTGAATTGCGCCCGTAGTTACAGTCGAACCAATCCCATTGACCTCCAAATTTGGACCCAGATTGTGCGAACAAAAGTCACCGTACACTGGTCTCTCGTTTGATCAAAACGACAGTAGCTGGGGTCTCAAAAAATCGGCCAATACCGTTCCTAAAAATAAACTCAAACTAGAAATGAGGGAATCAGATTTAAAATGACACTTGATATTGAAAAAGTTTGGGGGTGCCAGACCCGGTGGATTATAACTTTTTGACTGTCCCGTTGAGAAAGCTTCGGTGCTGATTGTCAATACTTCATAATACTTTTACTTTCCAATTACTGAAACGGATTACATTCGCTCTTATCTGTTAATGCCTTTTGACGAATTGATGATTGTATTACGAATAATATTAGCAAATGCCAAGAGGACAGTAAAAACAAAATGTCAGGAAAATAATGTCACAAGAATATCAGGATCGCGAGGAGAACGCGTGTTGCTCAGTACCTAATCTATATAAATCAACGAAAACATGGAACAATGGCCCAAATATATGTTTAATGAACAAATTTTTTTCAAATAAACAAGAGTAGGACTAAAAATTTAACAAATTGACACGATTTTAATTACAGGTAATCTTTCTTTTCTAATTCAGAGCGCGAATAATTGCGCGTTTTCTGTACAACTATAATTATAAGCACCAAAAAGTTAAAATTAAAAGAAGTTTGAAGAACATTTTTTGACTTTTGTAAATTACGTAAGCAACATACTGAGCCTTTGATCAGGTTTTAAATTGTTTAAATTCGACCCTGGACTTAATTATCATTGTTTTAAATAAAAACAACAAACAATAATTTTCATTTATCTGTTTGTTGTTTTAATTTAAAGTAAAGAGACAAAGATCTGACTAGTAAACGTGAATCTAGAGGGAATAGGAACTTGGTTCTCTGCCATTACCTTGTGATTTAAAAACAATACTAAACCATTTCTGAAGCATAACGTAACCATTTAAATGAGACTGAGCGACCTCACACCTCGTAACAAACATTTTATTGTTCAAAAATAAAACTGTTTTACAAACAGGACTTGACCCGCATGTGGCGTGAGATCGCTTGTAATGTATTATTATCATTGTCAACTGTAAACACATGTCTCTAGCGAGAATTCCATTCTCCGCGAAACTAGCTAAAATTTGGGTTAAAACACATACATATAAAACATCTCATCGTGATAGTTTGCGACATCTTGTCGAGAAACGATTTCGCGACTTGCGTTGTAAAAATCTACGACGATCGCCTTAAAAATAACGAAAAAAAATAGAATCATGACAAGATGAAGAATGATGATGAAGATTCCGTTGTACCATTTCACTACGGAATATTAAAATTATATCAAAAAAATATATAACCACCCATCGAAAGGATATAGCATATTTATATCTATAAACATCGTAAGTCTCAGACACAGTCCGTAGCAAGACATAAGTCTTATCTTTCTATACGTATTTATGTCTTCCGTAACACGACTGTGCGGACAGGAACCGTGCCTGTCAAAATATTGTATAGAAAAATAAGATTTCGTCTGGCACACGTTTATAATGATTGTAGATATAAATAAAGCCTTAACCGGCGTAATAAGCGAGGAACGCAATGTAACTACGACATTACAGACAAAGACAAACAGACAGCCATAGTGCTCAATAAAATTATACTCTTATGGTAAAACAATTAATATATCAGATGGACAGCACGCTCGTTTGCTACTTACATACAATGAACTTCGTGAATTCCACATTTACCTCATTTTAATCCTCAGAAGACCAAAATCGGATGTAGAACTTCTCTAAAATGCTTTGTAAGTAGTCGTCGCGTTTGGCTGTTTTGTTGGTAACCGTAGTAAACTAAATACATACATACCTTAGTAAGAGAACGCGGTACTCATCACCTGTTTTTTATCCCATCGTCGCTTCCTATGATATCCATCGGAAGAGCAAAATGGTGTTGTTCAAATCTGTAAAAAAGCTTAAAAATAATAGCCTTTTTTATTAGATTGAAGTAGCAAAGAGCTTGCAGTCCAATTGATGGTAGGTGTTCACTGCCGCCCATGGACATCTGTAACCAAGTCCATTTATATAGAACAAGGGTTCTATATGAAGCCGAACTGACATATATGTAGATGTGATTTCTAAGAACTAAGATGGTTGCTAGCAACCACCGAAACGCAAGCACAGCTTTACACTGGAGATACCCGTGGAGGTCAATGGTTTTATATAAATATAATATCATTGGTGAACGTGCTCCTTCATCAGTTGACCCGTACCTTTTTTACCACCTTTCTGCACACAATGCTGTCTGTTATACATATCATGTCGCTTTTCAATATTTAAAAAGCTGTAACTATCCAGTATTTTACCAAGCAATTTCCGAGTTAGTTATTTATTTTATCAGTAAATCCTTTAAAGGAAACGATAAATCAATATGACGCTCATTTGAAAGAATCTACGTCTTATTTTAAATCATAAAATTATTTTCTTCTTTCACGATTTTGATGATTGCCAGTGCTACGACAATTGCCACTAAAATATAAATATAAAAAATAATGATTAGGCGTAATTAAAAAAAATCTGTGTACATTTTTTTTTATAATCAAAGAAATTTGCGAAAAAATTATCTAAATACAACTTGCTTAAGGTTTATTATTTTTAATTTTATTTCTATAGTTATTGTTGTTTTATTTTGTGATATTATTCGATTTTTAAATTTAGTTATAAGTATTCCAATTATGAATAGAGAACAATGAATTGTTTCTTTATCTGTATCTGTGTTTCTTACAATGATAAAAAAAATACTGAAATATTTTTGCAACTATCGCAGAAAGATTAAGAAAGTTTTTGAATCAAGTTATGAAATATTACTATCATCATAGCACTTACGAAGCCGACGAGAACTTAAAAAGAACACAAAGAGGGATGGTGCGACCTCATTGCACCCCTATTTTCATCACGGTCTAGACCTAAATGTTAAAGAAAGCAATTAAGCACGAAATACTTGTACAATGCAAAAAAAATATGTTAAGCTTTATTGGATTATCGCAACTTTATAGATTTGCACGTTAAATTCCGTACCAATTATAATATTAAAGTTCAAATTTAAAAAAAACTCTCTTTTTTAATTTTATAATGTACCTGCGTGATGATTAGCTTCTGAACTGTACCCACTAGTACAATTATTGAATCATGTTTCTTCTTACTAACCTGCATAGTTTACGGATTGATTACGGTAACAAATATATCGCGGCAGTTTTAGAGGGTACCTCCTACATACAAACCTCTTTATATTGCTAGTCATAGTAGGTATTGAGAAAAGCTATTAAGCAGAGTGAGTGATAATAAATATATCTTTTACTGGCGTGATTTAAACATTCTTTGTTTAAAAAATACATTACTTTTTGTAACGACATAAAATGCGTCCTTGACGTATATTCGGGGACAGATAAAACAGAATTCGGCGTTACATCTGAGAATAGATCGCAGACATAAAATATTCAGCAGTGCGGCGCAGGTGGAATGAATGTACTCGTAGACTATGAAAGAAATCGTACCGACCTAATGGATCTGAGTGCGGTCTGCGGCCGCGGCGTGCGTTATGACTGCGAATACATTTATTAAAGCGTCACAGTTGACGATATAAAATCAAAATTAATGAATTAATTATGACGTAAAGGTGGTATAACCCTTTGTAGTTCGTCTCCGGCGGCACCATCGCCACACTTATTTCTGCCTAATAACAGCAGTGTTAAGCGCTGCTGTGTTCTGGTTTGAAGG
>DWRA01003567.1:0-11902 GCA_018250295.1 Spathilepia clonius | reverse complement strand
GCAACATAAAGTAGCACATTAACATGCATTGAATGTAGATAATAACGGTACTCTCATAGAATGGAAATAGAGAGGACGCTAACTAAAAACGTAATATGAACTCTGCCTTTTAATCATAACAAGACTTTTTTATTTAATAGACCAGGCATTTATTGTAAAGAACACGGCGAAAACGAAAATGCGGTCAGTCAACATTGTAAAACTTGTTTAATGAACTATTTATTTATATTGTAAATAGTGTTATTAAAACCTTTAATCTCAACACTTGATAATGATGCACCAAATACGATTACTGAGGAGAAATAAAACAATTTTTACACAAGTTATTATTTTTATTTTTTATCTCTATTTGTCCCATGTAACATGTACTACAATGATTCAGATCAACCACACATTTATAATTTACAATCATCACAAATGGCAATTCGTTAAGGCATTCTGTGTGGTAGCACACCACCACGAGAATCATTGTGGTGTGCTGCCACCACCCGAGTCAGGTGCTCTTCACGTCATACACCAAGGCAAGTAAAGGTATATGAGAGCTGAACTAACTTGTCGACAGAAAGTTCTTTAGAACATTCTATAGTTTTACTTTGTACATCCTCAAATGTTTTATATAGGGTGATTCTTTGAAGTTTTGTATAGATGGCGCCACTTCATATGCCTTTACAGTACAGCTGTGTAGCGAATCTGTTAATATTTGCATATCTTTGGTTAATATCAAATTATCAGTGCATGTTTACAGCGCCATTTGTTGATTTAATCAGGAACAGACAAGTATAATGAAACTCTCATAGACTACCTTAAAAATATTCTGAGATCCTTAGTAACAAGTGTAACAACATTAACCGATGTATTGACGGCGTAAGAGTAACTTTCGTTTCGGTCACAAATCATTATTATTAGTAAAATTGCAATGGCAGTGCATTCACGATACTCTATACTTAAGAATACGTACATAATATAATAATCAATAAAGCTGTAATGTTCAATTAAAGTCTCGCACCTAGTCAAAATTATTGCTTTTTGGAATGCCTAGTATTTTCGGGCCCTATCACTTAACTACGTCCAAAAGTAAAAAAGTTCACACTGAAAATATTCCTGCGTTTTCACGCTGCAGTTTTTAAACAGAAATAGCGAGCGATCTGGTGAGTGATAACTATTGGCCACATAGAACAAGTTCTACCTGAACCACTCCACTCCTGAAGACTAAGATGGTCGCCTCACACGTACCTCAACTGGCATCTAACGTTAGTTGGTATTTTTGTTTCGCGGCGAATGTTCGGAATTTCAAACTGCAGCATGCAAGCGAGCTCTAAAACGTTTTCCTTTTAAAGAAATTGTAATAAAGTCCAAAATGAAACAAGCCCACATCTGCTACGTTTCTTTAAATCCATACATACTCAAGTAGCGCTGTAACTCAGACATACTTGTGCGTGATTTATAAATTAAACCTTATTTTATTCCCATTTCAAGAATAGTGGCAACGTCCGTTCGGATTTTTGCGGAAATAACTTGCAAAAAATCGACAAGTTTGAATTTTTATATTACCGACCATTACGATATAATTGATTTTCAACGTAAATGTGTTAGAATTTTATAAAACCAATTTCAAAAACCTCATTATTGTTCTACTCTGCGTCAAAATTATTAACAAAAAAATTCGTTTTACCTAAACTGCTACATAAATTTAAAGTTGTCAGGTATTTGATTACTATGATTCCTTCAACTGTAACAGTTTCACGATTTCGTAGTTCTCTGAACACTGTGTAATGACTGAGGAAATTGAAAATAACAAAGAAATATAACGTAATGTGTAATGCAATTGTCTAAAATCAAATTCGTTCCACTACGGTCCAATGACTGTGTCCTAATAACATAAGCGACTAAAAAACTATTGAGACACAAGGCAGTAGACACTGTCGCGATTGATTCAACTCACGTTACATAATTAGGTCACGGACATTAAACTTCCTAAGGCTTAGAACACATGGAGCGTTTTTCTTCCGCGTTCGCCGCACACGCGGAATCGCTAAATGAAAATATACACCGTTTTTAGACACGATTTAATCCGCGACGTGCGTGATTTTCTCCTATTTTCGCTCCACGATCTTGTATTCAATCTCTTTCCTGCCGCGATATCTAATTCTTACTCTTATTTAGATCAAGTTAAAGAAATTCATCGATTTTTACTTAAGTTTTTAGTCTTTCAATTGAATAAAGATAAATAAGAATCTTCATTTAATGCATATCATAAACATTCAAGTTTTTCTTTATTCGAAATATCGTCTTAATTTATCAATCGATTTTTGCAAGAATTTCATCAAACTAGGCAACTGATACAAGTGAGCATCTATTGTTAGACTGAAAATCGATTTTTTGATATTGTTTCCTAACATTAGATATCATTCTTTTCTATCAATTCGTTGACTTTTAACTTTTTGCTAAAAACAAAATATCATTTTGAAATGTACCTATCAAAACTATTTTCTGTACCCGAATCTCAAGGAATTTATCTAATACCTGATTACAACCATAAACTAAAACCGTAAAAGCGATTTTCTTGCAAATCAATTTGGAATGTATTCACTATCGAATTATCATACTGACAACACTCATTCATCGACAACACACATTATATAAAGAACAGGGCACCTTTATTCATTTCTAGATTAAGTTCTATGTACTGTTTGGTTAGACACCATATGTCGTCACGGCGCGTACAAAAATCGATGTGTTGTATTCGATGTTCGGTTTAAGGCATTATTTCAATTCACGTCAATCACTAACTTAGATTCGAAATTTAAAAATAAACGAACCATTCATCTTTGAATGTAAATATGCCTTTCAAGGTCAACTAAAGTTGGTTACTCCTCTCAAAAATATATTACAAACATAACGACTTTTGAATGCGCTGAGACTATCTGTTATGGAGCGATAATGTTCCTATTTATCAAAACATATCCCTCTGTAACAGGACACCTGGAGCATACTCCACCACGCTGCTCCAGTGTGAATTTGTAGATGTGTACTTCATTATTGGTACTTATTCCTAACTCTGTATTATACAGATGTTTTTACTTTTACAATTACTGTTAAGGCTCCTTATTTTTTTGTAATTTTGTAATGTACAACAATATAATCTGTACATTATTATATTATATAACAATGGTCGTTATTTTAATATTGAGTAGATGGATATTTTATTTTTGATGGGATATAAAAAAACAAATACGATATAATTATCTTCAGGACGTTAATCTGTATGTATGAAAATTGTATACATATATTATGTTAATACGTTGATGCATTGGAACTAGAGTAATAAGATAGAATTTGGTAAACGGAGTTTGAGACAACGTTAAACCTCAATTTTGAACCTCTCTTAACATCATTTTTGAACTGCATAAAATGTATTTTCGATAATTCCCAATGGTCCCGATCGAAAATAAGCCCGATAGTGACAAATCAACAGGATAATATAGAAGCAAACAAAAAAATAGGCCACGAATATTTTTACTGTATCTTTCTCCTCATTTTGATATTTCTTATGTATTGCTAACAAAATGAAGTTATTTTACTTAGAAATGCGTTACTTAAGGTTACAATTATTCAACAATAATTTTAAAAAAAGTACTTCTTTTAAAACACGGCTATGACTGTCCATTTAGTAAGTGACCTAATATTTTGTCTACTAATACATTTCACAAAATATTTCTTTAAATTACTTTCCAAAAAAAACATCAACGGTTTCTGGCTTACAATTTCCAACTCTTATTTCAATTATTTTGAAACATTTCCTTTACATAACATACAAATAATTGTATCGCATTTACTATAATTATCTGAAAAATGTGGTTGTCTTTTGACTAGTTTACTCTGTGGTGGGTGAACATTTTTTTTATTTACTGGACATTAATATTTTCGCAATTTCGACTCCTAACTAGCTGTACACCTGTATTTATAGTCGAGTAATGTATACAATTTTATATAATTTGTTTTAAATCAATTCCATATCAGTTAGTGTTTAAAATTAGTTTTCAATATGACCCTTCGACTATAGATACGGGAATTAAACTACTCGTCGTTCATTCATTTTGTACACACAGTTTCCGTCGAAAATTCCTATTTTAGCCCACTTATTTACATATTATTCCCATCTACATATTAAAAGTATTTCCATAGTTTTCGCTCGGGACATAATATTCCGATATACGGAAATAGAACAGAACTTAGAACAATATATCGAATAAAACCCACAAAGTCATTAATTGTAATAACATATTAAAATCAAAAGAAGATTTCTTTATTTCAGGTTTACTGTATTTTTCCTATATTTGGTTTATGGTTTTTGGAAATTTTACGAAAAACTGCCGTGTGTTCTGTTCTATTACTGTATACTTCCCGTAAGTCATCTAACTATATAAACGGTGTACACAAAATAATTATTGTATTATTTATTCATATATGAAATTCGTTAATTGCGAAGGTGAGTTATTGAACTATCGCTAGAGGAGCGTAAATATTTTCAACAAAAAAACTGTGTTCTAACAAATTGAGGAAAATCAGAAATTTTGCTAAGCGTAATTGACAAAGTTTTTTTCATATTAAAACTTAGTAGTCAAAAATTACGCAAAGAATTTCTATAGTTCCCTTCGATTCTCAAGTTTTATTATCTGTATAAAATCGGATAGTTATATAAAATATGTCTCTCCATCGAAATCGAAAAAATAACGATAATTATTTTTACATTTCTGGGTGTCACAATATATAGTGTTATATCTCTTTCTGTTATTATGTACAATCTCATATTTGTTAATTAATAATAAAAAACAAAAAATAGAACCAAATCAGATTATCACATTTAGAGAGATACCATACAACCATTCAATAAAAACAAAATTTCATAAACATTAATTTCCCTTTGAGCAATCAATCCTAACAATCGAAAATCAAATTCAAAATCGTATCGCAGTTCGTAATTCCAAATTCAAATTCAACAAACATAAACATACGCTCGCGCTCGAACACTTATAATTCGTGAATCAAATTCGTTCCAAATTCAAACTCAATAAAAATATACGCTTGACTCGACGTTTGTAATTCGTGAATAAAATACGTTCCGAATTCAAACAGAACAATCAAAGGCGCTCAACTCGAACGTTCCACGGACACTACAGTCAACAAGCACCAGTCAGTAGGCAGCGGGCCGCGCGGCCCGGCGGCGCCCTCACACCGGCGTCTCGTGGTCCGCCTCCTCGATCCGGCCCAGACGCCACGCGTTCGGGTCCGTTGCTGGGTTCAAACAAAATATTATATCACACAACTTTTACGAACATTATATTTAAAGTAGACGCCGCAAACGAGCGTACAGTCAGTGGTAAACGGCCGCATTCGACTTCGATAACCAATCTCTATGCAAAATTTCCTCCCAAGATCGCTCAAAACCGCGTTACTTCATACTGGGATTATGCTAGAAGAGAAACTTATATAAATATGTAAGCAAGTGACTTTGAAAACATGTGATAGATATCGCAGCCATCTTAAAAAGTTACACCTTAAAAGAGGCGAGTAATAGGTTGACGGGAGATGTTACAAATTAAAAATGATGTCTAGGAAGCGATCGTAGTTACCGTTTCATTGAAAATTGTATACATGTGGGATTTAAAAAAATGATGACGCAATTAGAGCTACGACTTGCTCCATCTCTATTAAGTATTTTAAAATTATTACAGAACATTAATTAGACATCTTTATTTTACTCCAGACATTCTGCAAAATAATATATTCACCATTTTCGGATCTACAAATATATATGAATTCATCATTCCAGCTAGATTTCCATTATTGAAGATGATTTAAAATAATGATATTTACATTATACATTAAGCGCCTGTAATATTTTCACAATGTATTTTTTTAATAAGTTGTAAATAAATTCCAACTTGCCTCTTGTAGCTTTTGCGGACATAAAACATACATCATTTCGATTCCCCGAATATTTTACTTAAACCGTGATTATAAAAATTATAAAATAATTAATAATAATTCGTGTCACTGTAAGCAAAAGTGCCGTACAGTGCTATAAAAAAAAACAATTTCAAAACAGTGAAATCACTAAACAAAGGAGTGCTTCGGGTGTCAAAAAAATCAAAATAATAACAACACAAAATTACCTGCATTTTGCCGGTCTTCCAAGCATGCTTACGGAATTCGGATAAAAGGAGCGGACTTAGGAAAATAATTATTATTTATAAAGCTCAATTATACCTTACATAGACTAAATATTAAAAGAGGAAGAGGGTAACATTATTTTTAAAGCAACGTCTAGTTAAATCAGAGGGGTTATTAAAAATTAAGTTATCGTTACGGTGAGAGCTCACGGAGCGATTTTCTTCCGCCTTTGCTGCGGACACGGAACCGCAACCCACGTAAATGAAAGAAGCCGCTTTTACGGCGCGATTTATTACCGCAATGTGTGCTGTTGGCTGCTGTTTCCGATAAAACGGTGGGCAACTTATATCGTTCTCTTTCATTCGACTTGCATCTCTCATCATCTACCTTGCGGAACAGTCAGCAAACTGGTTTTGCGGGCGCATCTGTAATTGCACCGCTTCATAACCACATTATTATGTGATCTCGTGAGATAAAATAAAACAACTATTCCGCGTCCGCGCGCAGAGGTGGAAAAAACGCTCCGTGCGTACTCACTCTTAGATAAAGACATCGTTTGTCAAATCTGACGTTGGCAGGACGTTAAAAAGCGGCCATGAGACGCTCAGACCATTCTATGAACTTGAATTTCGCTTATGCCTGAAACAGCTTATTAATTATTAGCAGTTGCATAGACAAATAGATTAAAAATAAAGTATAAAACCCAACAATCAAAAACACCAACAGGATAAGTTACCGACGAGTTCAGTCAATAACAATTAAGATTAAATGTTATCAATATGCTGAATATTGCATGAATGAAATGTTGTCAGATACAAAATATTATCTTGGACAAAATTTGCACTAAAAATGAATATTTTTTAATCTGTAGTATTAAAATGCATTTTTATAGCCGCTATCAAGAAGCAAGTTGAAATTGATATATTATTAGGATTATTAGTAGAAACATGATAAGTACGAATAAAAATATTATAATAAAAAACGAACGTCAAATTTGACAATGGCGTCCGTCTTATAATAAGTAATTTTGCCTACAAATCTATCCAAATTACGAGTGAACTTACATCATAATATTCCCTACACCTATTTTATTTATACCTAATATATCTTAATATAGAAATATTAGCACAAATTATAGACTAGGACGGTAATTCGCAGGCGGTCTACACACGATCAGTTTTAAAACATTTTATTAAGTTTCTTAGAAATTCCTTATTGAACTGAAATGTCGATTTTAATACGCAGTTATTTTGCATGTCATGTATAAATTGCCGCGAACTCTTCAATAATACTGAACGTGTGCAGACCACCACATACATAAACATGCAACGTAAAACATTATGTTAAAACAAAAATACTGATACTTATATTAAATTAAACATACATGATAATATGTACATAGTAAGTAACACGTAAATATAGAAAACAGACAAAACTAAAACCACCAGATATTCCATATTAGCTACAACACCACGCCTTAGATGAGAAATGGATAATACACATAATTATGATAAGGATTAATAATAATCATTTGGAATACGATTATGCTAGAACTACAGATAGTATGACATGAAAATGGGACAGTATATTATTTATCGCTATGTTCCAATTTTCGAAGTTATTGTCCTTTTGGTGCGTTTATGAACAATCTAAGTGAATTTTAAATAACACCGACAGCTAAAAGCGACACCATAAAGTTTTCTAATCAATGTCGCAAGTTTTAAAGAAAAGGCTACCAAAAAAAGTATTTTAAATATTTCATTTTAATGGTAAGATGTGAGACGGTATGATACAGTCCAAGAATTACGTAATAATTAGCTTTTTGAATTGTTTCACTTCTTGCGCCCGTACACAACCACATAACTAATTTTTTATTCAACAATTCCAAAAAGTGTTACTTCTATTTTAATGCTTGATAAAAATCTAAATTGAATTACAATTGAATAAAGTTACTAAGATCAAAATACTGCTGTGTCATGAGGAATAAAAGGGGAGATTAAGGACAATAGTTATCCATTAGCACCTGCTACTAAATACTTGTGCCTTACTTCTTTACATCAAGCCTAAGTTATTAACGAAAATTGTGATTTGTAATCCCTTAACTATTTACAAAGTAATCAGATTGCTTATAAGTCACACTATATAAATACAACACAAAATTCTAATTTAACGCAGATAAAATAGATCAAAAAAACTTTTATTTACAAAGTAGGCACACAAAAACGTTGCTTGGTGATTAGATTAATATAGAAATGTGAATATTACATCTAATTAAAGTAAATGTGTATGTTTTAATTATCTGTATCTACTACCTACTAAATTGTCAAGATGATTGAAAACAGCAAAATTTTAAGCTTCGGTAAATTTTATAAAATATTCATTCTATAGATGAATAATTTTTATAAGTTGTACTATTCATATCAATTAAATAATGATATAATTAAAAACATTATTTCTTAATATTGCATTGCGTAAATTTGGTGGTATGAAGTGTTAGGATACTAGGAAAACATAGGCATTATAATTCCTGCAGATTATCAAAAATACTATTTTTAGAAAATTAAATATAAAATACAAATATTATTATCTCGAAAAATTGTAAGTCGAAAGGTAGCGTACAAATATTAATATTAGAGGAAATGAAACAGGAGCGAAGTACTAGGATAACATAACTGGATTATAGTATGCAAGGGTAAAACGGGAAATGATAATAAAAGGCGGGGATATAAGTTAGATATAATGTTCATACATATTAAACGTTAGCATTTAGACGGATGGGACAGATGTTAGCTTACTATAGCTGGATGAGTGTAGCTAGCGGGTACACGGCAGGAGTGGCAAGGTTATGGTGCTATAAGGTGTGAATGTACTATAGTACAGAGGGAGGTGAATTAATGATAGGTTGAAGGGTTAGGTAGGGGCGACAGGGGTGGGTACGGAGCGGCGGGCGACGTCAGCAGTGGCGCGCGGCGGGCGCGGCGCGCAGCAGCGGCGCGTGCTCGCCTGCGCACACACACGGCTACAGCGGGCGGCCGCCTAGGGCGCGCTACACTCACGGATTTATCGTCGTCACCGTTTAACGACTAAAGCGATCTATGCTTAAAGTATTGAGAATATTTTTATCTCAATGAGTTCATACCAATATTGTTATTTTAGACTCAAGCGCACTGAGCCCAAATTATAGACAATTTTTTAGGGTCCCGTAGCCAAATGGCAGAAATCGCAATCGTTATAGATTCGTCATGTCTCTCTGTCCGTATGTCACAGACACTTTATTCGGAAACTATTAAGACTTCAGAGTTGAAACTTGGTAGGTAAGTGTATTCTGTTAACCGCGTTCCGAATTATGTATAAACATAAAAAAAATATTAAATTTAGGGGGGCTCCACATACATGGAACTGAATTTTAAAAAAAAAATCTTACCTACACGTGGGGGGTGTCTATAGAAAGGTCTTCAAAAATGACATTGAGGTTTGTAAAACTATTTTTCTCAAAGTCGATTCTTTGAAAGGTAAGCCCTTTCAAAGTGGTAAAATGTGCCCCCCCCCCTCTAACTTTTAAACTAAGAGAGTGAAAAATCGGGATTAAACATATGTTGTAAATGTCAAAAAAAGCTTTTAACGAAAATTGGTTCGAACAAGTTACGACTAACAGTTGAGATATGGCACTTTTTCAAAAACCGAAAAACAACTTTGTATTCATACAAATACTATGAATAACAATTATTGGTACTTGTTTTTGTAAACGTATGTTTTGTGTTTCAATAAATATATTTTGTTTTGTCTGCTGCTATTAAATGATAATGCAACGGAACCCTTCGCCTGCGAGTACGAGTCGCAGTTGGCTGGGTTTTTATTTTTAATTTCCATTAAGTTTTATGACAATAAATGTGATTTGTTAAATCATTGGGTGCAAAATAATTTGGATGTTATAATTAGCAAAGTATTATTAGTGGTAACAGCTCATTATCCACTGATCTGACTAGGCTTGTAAATCTAAAGTAAAGTCAAAATCAATGGAACAACTAACACGACATTTAAACGTTACAGAAAATCTTATTTAATATTGTAGAATTTACAAAAGATTTATTAAGTATTTTGGACTTGCCGATATATTAAATAAAATCAAAATTTCAAATTTAAGATTCAAATATTTTATGTTCCGATGTTACTCTCAAAAGACTGTTGGAAAAAGCACAATACAAAATCGTCACGGGCGAATTATTTACATTTTTTGATGGTAGCAGTTTCGCCTTCTACTAATTTGTAATGTTTTATTATTATATTAATGTAATAATCTTGTTATGTGCTTCTCTATACATCTGGAAACAGAATGACAGCCAAATAAAACTTAATATCAACGCATTATTATCGCATGGAAACGTAAACGTTCCTTTTATCAAACAGATCGAATCAATCACAGATGAGACTTTGAGATTCAGAAACCAGGTACAAATCTGATAAAGAATGATTAGTCACCTAAATCGATCATAAGATACTTCATACTGGAGGTATCCAAACTTTGGAACTAGTCTGAATACCGATCGATCAGTCAACTACTGCAGAAGGATAGCATTGAACATGCATTGCTTGTGCCTTTACGAAGTAACACATCTCTTACATCAATTTTCTAACTCCAACAATATTTTCACTTTTTGTTTTGTCGTTGACATAAACCCATTGCTATCCCACTGCTGGGCATGGGTTTCTTCTTATAGTAAGAGGGGTTAGGTCATAGTTTACCACGCTAGCTAAGTCCGTATTGGTGGGCTATACGCACCATTGAAAACTTAAAAAAAAAACTCTCAAGTGTGCACGTTTCTTCACGATATTTTCCTTCACCGTTACAGCAAGTGATAATTGATTACTACTACGCACATAACTTAGGATAATCAGAGGTGCCTGGGATGTGTACCTTGGACCCCCCGATTGAGATGCCGAGTTTCAACCTCTACGTTATTACTGCTATATTGTTTTTTATACTGACTCGTCTAACATTTGACAGTTTTTATTAAACTTCAACAATTTTCTTAACAATCTCAGGTGTACCGACAAGTTTTGACAAGGCAAGTACTACATAATGCTAAAATTGTTATGGCCAAAATTTTATTAAGTTTTAAAAGAAGCATTAGATACTTAACGTATTAGGTTTATTTTTATATCAATCTTAAAACTTCTTCTACGACTGTTTTTAGTGTTTCGTAGTCAAATGACATAAACTGTGACCGTTATAACTTCTAGTATTTGTCCATACATTGCGGTTATTTTACTCGTAGATTATTGAATTTTGAAAGGTGTAATTATGTCCCAAAAACTATTAGGTATATTATGTACTGTAAATTACGAAAAAAGAAATAGAGGTGATTAGTTATATTTGTCGGACAATGTATTTTTTATTTTAAAGAAATGATATTTCATAAATATCCGCTGGAATGCTTTAAAAGGGACTTTTTGCCGCCAGATGACCAGTAACTTAGGCATTTTTTTTTTTAATGTTTTAGGGTTCCGCTGGAATGTTTATAAAACTAAAACCTATTTAGTCTTCCGCGCGCCCAATTTTGTCAAAACTGATAAAGGTACATATATTTTTTTATACATTGGTGTAGCAAACGAGCCTGGACTGCATTCCACTTGATGGTAAGTGGCAACTGCCGCCCGTGTACATTTATGATCTACCCCAGATAAGATCAGAATCCCAACTGAAGTCGACCACAGATGCGTTGCTACC